>CATIWO010342370.1:0-15556 GCA_949673435.1 Macaranga tanarius | reverse complement strand
GGATGAGGCTTTTGATGGTAGCTGTAAGACGATTTTTAGGTTTTATGTAAGAATAGTATGGATTAAGAATGAGAAGTTCTGTGAGTGGGATTTTGTCATCTTCATGAAATGAGATTTCATAGAGATGATCTAATTTGTGGGTTCGAGAAGAAGTAGAGTTGAAAGAAGGGGAAGGTAATAACTGTCTATCAGATGGGGAAGCCATGAATAGAGAAGTTTCTCCTTGAGCTTTCTCTGACTTAAACAATAAACACCTTGGCTCTGATACCAAAAAGAGGATCGAAAGTTTAATTTTTTCAAAAATCAAATAAACTGATTCTCTAAAATATATTTAAATATTTTTTGTTATGCTTTTTTTGGTAGTAAATAATTTTATTAAGAGTTTTATGTATTTAGAAACTAATATAATTAATAAAATTTAAAATATTAGTAATAAACTAATCAAACCGAACTATAAATATATATAAAATTTTAGAATATATTAGAGTTCAGTTCGGTTCGGTTCTATATAGTTTTTTACTCTAAAAATCGAACCGAACATATTTTGGTTCGGTTCAATTTAAACCGAATTAATATTTTATTTTTAAAAACCGAACCAACTGGTTCGGTTTAATTTTTAGTTATTTTTGTCCACCCCTATTTGCCGGTCAAAGAACTGAAATATTCAACAAATTAAAAGTTCATACACTTGATTGCAAAAAAAAAAAAGTTCAAACACTAATAATGCAAATTTTCCGAAATTGAATGATTACTTTCTACTCCCTCCCCACACTAAAAAAGAATGCATGACCAATAGGATTAGATTTTAATTAAGTGTTACAAAATATTGATGAAAAATTTCATTCCATATTAGGAGCATAAGTCCATTTATATTTTATTCGGACAAAAAAATATATTTTTAAAATACAATTAAGTTTCACTAGCTAATAAATTCTAATTCAATAGTTTTTTTCAATAAAAGCACTTGCGGCTTATATATAAAATAGAAATTTTCAATCTTCATGGTATACATGTAGTGTCTAAAATAGAATAATCAAATAAATGTTTTTTTCATAATATTAGAAAATCATAGTTTTTTTTAGATAAAGTACGATTAAATGAGTTAATTTCCAATGCTACAAGAGGATAATAGGAAGGACGGGAGATCGATCTCTTATCTTACCTTTTGCTATTTTGGCTAGTCGTGAGAGATATTAGAAAATTATAGGTTAATCGAAAATTGAATAATCCAATAATATTAGACTATTAGTCCTCTTCAAAGCTTTAATAAGTTAAGAATTCCATTCTTCCATTTTCTCTTTTTCACATTAAAAAAAAAATCATAGATTAAATTTTTGAAACACAATAGTAGCCAAATTCTTCATCTAACTTTTTAAAAAAATCATATGCTGCAATTGGGTTATTAAAAATAGTGCACGTGAATATGATGGGACTTGGGAGTAATATATAATAATTGGAAATTTTTTTATCTATTTTAAATATATTACACAGCTGGTGGATTTGCAATAATCTAAATATTTTATATTTAATTAATAAAAAATAAATATATTTTTATAATACTATAAATTTAATAATAAAATATAATATATTTTAAATGAATAAAAACTTTTCAAAATATTATAAGGTGCAATGATTTATATATTTCTTGTTTATCAACTTTTTTTTTTGGCAAAAGGTAAAAAAAAGAAAAAAAAAACTCTTCAATTTATATAAAAAGAGCACATGACATCTTAAATTTAGTGCTCATTCATCGAAACCTATAAACTTTTAAAAACAGTTCAAATATACCTTTTTGTTAGCAGTAACTTCACATATGTTAAGTTTTAGTTCATTGAACTATAAAAAGTATATATAAAAAAAACCTTTAATTTTTTTATTTTAGTGCAATTAAATTCTAAATATTTTTAAAATTTTAAATATGTATTTATTGTTATCAATTAATATTTTATTTTGAAATTTTATTTTAATGTAAAAAATTATATATTAAAAAAATATTTATTTTAAAGTATATATTACTTATTTTTTTTAAATAATATTAAAGCACAAAAATATTTGTCAAATTTATTTCATGGTGTTAAAATTATTGTAAAAAAATTACAGATTAATTTTATTTTAGACTATAATTTTTTTTGAAAAATGATTTTAGAGTGTAAAAATTTTGATTCTTGTAAAAATTATTATATGAATCAAACTATTTTGTTCATAAATAATTCTCTATAATAATTTTTGTTAATAAAATTTACATTTTAGTGGCCAAATAAAATTTATTAATTTTTTTAAATAAAATTTTATTGGTTGAATAAAATTTAACAATTTTTCTAAATAAAATTTTATTAGCCAAATCAAATTTAATAATTTTTTGAATAAAACTTTATTGACCAAATGAAATTTTATTTGGCCAATAAAGTGTAGAATTTATTAAAAAAATATCATAGAGCATTTTTAAAAATAAATAATTGTTATGAATAAAATATTTTTAAAAAATAATTGAACTTTTAAAAATAATTTTACACAATAAAATAAATTTTATAATAAAGATATTAATTAATACAAATAAATAAATATTTTAAATTTTAAAAATATTTAAAATTTAATTATAGTTAAATAAAATATTTAAAAAATTATACCTTTTTTAGTTTTACTTAAGTAATTAAAAAAAAATGATCTATTTAAACTATTTTAAAAAAATTATAAATTTTGATTAATTTTATGTATTTTTTTTAATAAGGAAGTCCTATATTCTTTTCAAATGAAGGTTTATTTTTTTTAACCTTTTGATTTTTTTTTCCTTTTAAAGTGCAAGGATACTTGACTTGATTGCAACAACTGCGAGGTTTCTGAAATGGTTATTGGTTAACACGTGATCGATGCAGGTGGAACCCACACTCTCTTCCCACTTAAGTTAAAAGTGATACTAATTAATTTTTTTATTTTCTGAGATTAGAAAGGTGTCATATCATTGCTACCAAAATTAGAGTATATTATGTGTATAAAGCCAACGAAATAAATACGAGTAACGCCAAAATAATACCCTTTCACCAATAATAATGTCCAAAATTATGTGATCAGTTTCCTCACCTCCGCCACCCACGTGCAGCTGCAGTGGTTAGGGCCTTGGCCTTAGGGAGTTGGAGGTCTCAGAGACTCAGACCTCTCACCCCTTCCCAGGAAGAATTTGTTTGGGCATATTTGCACTAGGGCTCATCAATTTTTTTTTTAAATATAAAGAGAAAATTAGAAGAATAAAGGATCAAATTTTATTCTTTACATTTAATATTCACACCTTTTATCATTTGAACTATTTATGAGAATAATATTAATATTACATAAAATGGCTAAAGGAGTAATTTACCTTCTGAATTTGGACATAATGATCAATTAGTCTATAAATTAATTTTTTAGCTAATATTATCACACCAATTAATTATTTTAATATTTTTATATTAAATTATTATACTATTTTAATAAATTAAAAAGCAAAAAAATTCAGCTTATTCGGTTATTTTGATTAACCAAATTTTTTAAATATAAAAATAAATTAAATTAAATTTCTGTTTGATTTGTTTTAATATCTAAAAAATGATAAATTATCGAATTGAACTGAGTTAGACCGATTCGATTCAATAGACTCAGAAAGCGTGCAGCCTTGCACCCCCAAGGAAACATAATGCGCATGGTACAGCAGATGACGATGAATCACATAGGTTTCGTATACTATGCATTGATCTCAGACAAAGAAGTGTTGTGTGGAATGGAATCCAATGTTGAAAATGGAGAGGGTCTCAGAAAGCTCTGAAAATGGAATTCATCAGCTTTCAGCCTACAATTTTTGGCATGCTCTCTAGAGTCTAGAGTGTATATATATGAGATTCTATCCCATGTGTTTGTATATATATAATTAGCTTCAAAAATATTTTGTTAAAAAATACTTTTTAAAAAAAAAATCTTTACGCATTTAGAAAAATTCGATTATTTTTAGAAAACTAACTTTTTATAAAATAATTTTTCAAAATCATACAAATTTATAAAATGTTCGTTCTGTAGTTCTTAAATTTTGCTGATCGCAATTCGCAAGTACTCCAGCTCCGTCATTTAAGGGAACAACATTTGGAGCAACAATGCCAACAGTTTGGAAGATATATTGACAAAAAGTTTCTGTTAATTTATTGGGAAAAAGAATAAAAAACACTTTGATCTCTTATTTCAGAGAAATAATTAAGTAGCTCACTAGTCACTACATATGAAAAGAAACACATATTACCAACATTTTTTAGTTATTTTTATCCATGGCAAACCATTCGCCAAAATTTATTATTTTTACCTAATTTTTATATTAATAAATAAAATAAAAATATAATATTCAAAGAAGTTAAATATTTTAGAAATTTATTTTTTAAAAAAATAATATAATTTTTTAGTAAAGTAAATCAAATGATAAAAAGTATTTTAAGAATTTCTTAAACAATACTTTAAAAAAGATTTTCTTTGAAAATGATACAAGATACAGTTCACAATATCGCGAACCCGGGTCACAATACAAAATAATTTGATTGTATTTACTCTGAGAAAACTACTATATTTTTCTTGAAAATTTTTTAAAATAAAAATAGAAAATATAAATTTGTATTTACTTTGGGTATTTTTAATTTTTATAAAAAGCTCACTTGAAAAGTGTTTTCACTATTTTTCTAATTTAAAAAAAAAATGAAAAATAAGTTTTTTTTTTGGTTTTTTATAATTTTTCTTATTAAAATTATAAATTGAAAACTCCGTGTTTTCATTTCTAATAAGTAAATATGTTTTACAAATTTTATATGAAAATAAAAAATTTATATTATTTTTAAAAATTAAAAAATAAAAATAAAAAATAATTCTCTAGTTTGACTCATAAACTGGAGACAATATAAATAGAGGAGGTTAATTTTGTAATTTGATGCGGGCCAAATGTCACGGTGTGGGATACAAATATTATTATTATTATTAGAAAAAACTCATTATTAGATCTTGAACTTTCACGAATTATTTTATTGAGCCATTAAATGTTTATTTCATTTTATTAGACCCTTCTATTATTATTTATATTTTATTAAACCCTCATAATATTATTTATATTTTATTAAGAATATTTTAATAGAAATTAAGCACGTGAAATTCACCTTCCGTTAAAGTATAGTGCACTTCTGAAAGTTTGCTAAAAAATAATTTAAAAAATCATTTTAGTTCTTATTTTTTTGGTTGATGTACAAAATAAAATAATTATTATGGGTCCCACAATCGCAATATTCTCCACCGGCATTCTTCGTTTTCCCTTCTTTACATCAGTTTTCTTTCTTTTTTTTTTTTTTCAAAACTCTAATATTTCTCATCTAAACCTGATATGCCTAACATCCTCTGTCATATTTCTAATACCAGCCTCATATTTGTTTTGAATCATGGCAGCTTCTTTATAGATTCAACGGGCTTTGGATTGTGATGGATTGTTTGATCTTATTGATTGGTTGAGGGTTGAGCAATGCAGCTTTGGATATCAGCGAGGACGCATCCAAAAGCCATGACATCTCAGGCTCAGGCTCAGGCTCAGGCTTCTTCAGTGATGCCGATTTGTTCAGTGTTAACAACGCCTATAATAATGCTGCCACAGAGCATTTGTGTGAGGCAATCTTGACAAATAAAGTTAATTTTTTGGTGGTGGTTTCATAGAGAGGCATATTTTGGCTTGGATGGTTTTGTTAAGCAATGAAATTAGAAATAGATGATGAATTACTGGTATAGTTACAATGGTGATGATGGTGGCCGGTAGGGTATTGAATGTAGTGGTCGTGGTAAACTATGCTCCGCGTCGACAATGAGTTAACGCCGTTTTCTTTTAATTTCACTATCCGTCAAAAAGGGGTTTGATGTTGTAAGAAATAATTATTTAAGAGCCTTTTGAAATATAATAAATATATAAGGACTCAATAGAATAAAATGCGAAAGTTTGAGGACCAATATATGAGTTTTTCCTTATTATTATTATTATTTTAGCAAGACTTGATTTGATGTTGCAATGTCAGCAAGGAAGAAGGAAAGAGATATATAATGGGAGAATCTACTTTTATGGATACACTGATTTTGTTCTGTTGCCTCTTTTCAGCTTTAATTTGATTACATTGATGGATATTGTACCTATTAAATAGGGTTTTTATTCAAAATATGGGAACAGCAATATTTGCCCCCTCGTGAAAAAATTTGTTACCTCACCCACTACGTATTTGTTTCGAAATTTGTTGAACTTTTATTTATTTTATTCTAAAACATTATTTACGTTTGATTTAAATAAATTTTATTTATTTTTAAATCTGAGTGTGTTTGCTTTAAATAAAAATCTTGTAAAATTTATTTTTTATTCAAATTTTTTAATTTTATGGAATTAATCAACACTAAAATTAATTTTTATTAATAAAATATGTTTATATCAAATGAATTTTATATTCATTTGTAAATAAATTTTATCTAAAATTTATTTAGAAATAAAATAAAATTTTTAATAGAATTGAAACAAACAATGGATTAATGATAATTAGAAGGTGAATAAAAAATTAATTCAAAAAAATTTTATTAATTATTTTAGTTATTTAATATATATGTAAATTATTAATTAAAATATTATAAAAATTATTCTTATCTACTCGAAATATAATATTCAACAACTAAATTTATAATATAAATATATTTATTTTATTTTTATTAATTAAATGTAAAATATTTAAATATGTGTTACAAATGTGACTTTTCAATGTAGGAGTATATATTTTTTTTTTTGAACGAATGTTAGAGTATATTAGAATCTCTATCCAGTCTTAGCCCTCAAGCTGCTTAGACACTCCATGAAGCTGAAAATTATAGAAGACGCATATAAATATTTCAAATATTTGTAAATGTGTAGACTAATTTATATATGTATTTTTCATAAAATTTTAAAAATTAAATTTAAATTTATAGTAAATTAAGAACACTAATTAACAGGAACACTGATATGTGGTGTGGAGTATGGATGGATAAAGGTGCGGAGGCATATACAGGCAAAAATTTCTGCAGTGTTAGCAGGTGTAAGGGAGAAAGAGGTGAATTTATTGTACACTTGGAAGACTGCATGTGTTCCAAGGTGACACTTGCTCTGCACTACTATTATTTTCTTAGTTAGCTTTTCTGACGAATATTTTGTTAGGTAGCTTTGATATTATTGATTTGATCTTTTAATTATATATGGTGTAAAGTTATGATTTGATTTTTTTTTTTTTTTAATTTGAGGAGAAAAAAACAATGATACAACGTTTAATTTATCAATGTCTTAAAAGAAATTAATATCACTAAACTACTATATTTTCTACCTCACCTGGCGATATTACTTAGGTTTTAAACAACAAATCTCACATACTGCTCCCACGGAAATAAAATTTGCAGCTTATAAAACAGACTCATTCGAATTAAAAATTAAAACAAAACTGTAAGCTAATTTTATTTTGTATGATTTAAACTTGAGTTATTTGTTAAATAAATTTTATTATACAAACTTAAATAAATTTTTATCAAATTGAATTTCAAACATTTTATGAACACTACTATCAAAACAAAATTTTAAAATAATTATTTAAATTAAACTGAAATTTATTTATGAAAAAGAACACAAAATTAATTCACATGCCCCCAGTCGTCTCAATCTTGATCAGGTGGCAGCATGTGAAAAATTGTTGAATATAAGCATGCACTGACGATGACTTCATCGATATGTATTCACATACAGAGGACTGACTGAGCTCTGATCTTTCAGATGCCAGAATTATTTTTTCTCACATTTTCCATATTACACTCTCTCTTTTCTCTTTCTGATGAATTACTATTTGTCCATCGATTTTACCACGGTATGCCATTTCATCCCTAATATTTAAAAATTATATTTTTCTGCATGTGCTTTTTGAAAATTATTATGCTTACTCCTATTAATATTTCTATTAGTTTGCTGTTAATTATGGCTTTTGCTATAGTGTAAATGTTTGCACCGGTATAAATAAAATTACAACTGTTAGATTAGTTTTTATTTAATTACAACAATTTATTATCTTGGTGTATCGATACCTATAAAATATATCAATGGTTACAATTAAATGACAATTAATCTAATAGCTTATAATTTTATTTGTACCGGTATAAACATTTGCACAATAAAATGACTCCTTAATTATATATAAAATTATAATACTACCCTTTTATGTGTATATATATTTCTCTCTTTTTATTTTGTTCTTACTAACCAAACATTTATTACTATCGATCTTGACGTACAAAAAATCAACCGGCATCAGTGGCGTCTTCATGTCTTCTAATCACGCTATTAGTCTACATTGAATCAGTCATCACCAACAAATTCTAGTCATCCCAATCCCACTGTCTTTCGTTCTCTTACTATTTTAGTATTTTATTTATTGATTGTGATTGCTATATTTAGCAAAATGTAGTCTACGATGTGTTTGGGTTTGAAGATTAGGCTGTAGCAGGGGTGGAGGTTGGGTGGTGGCGTTGGATGGATTTATTATTTTGACAATTTAACGCAATATGTTTATCAAGTTTTTAAAAGCTATTTTTGGAGGTTTGTTGGCGCCAGTGGTGGCATTTTTTGACTGATTACCTTGATGTTATGTTCAAAAAGATAATGTTATGTTCAAAAAGATAAGGATAACGAAGACTGTCTCATGAGTAGCTCAAGTCGTAAAAAATATAAATATTTAATTATAAAATTTTTTTTAATCGTGAACTTCTGCTACGTCAGTGTGAGAATGTCAATATAAGAATTAACCGCTGTAACTAGACGCTGAAAAAGGATAATGAAGACTAGTGATGATGCATGAGATGGTGGTCGCAGAAGGGATGCAAAGGAAGACATGTAGCCTGATAGAGGAAGAAAAAGGTTAATTCAATAAAGTGGTATAATTCTTGAAAACAACACGGAGAAAATATAAGTTTTTATTAAAATTTTTAAATATTGGAGATGAACTGGTATAATATGGTAAAATCGAGGGAGAATAGCAATCCACCATTTTCTAAACATGCACTCAATGACTCAACACTTGATCTCTTCTTTATCTGCTGCTAAGTTCGGGTTATTTATAAAAATAGGATCTGAAATTTTCTAAATATCAAATTTGTGTTAGTGTAAAAAAAAAATTCTGCTTTTATGGTTCACGTTGACTTTTTTAATTTTCAAAAAAGTCATTTCGCCTTGTCATACAGGCGAAGTAAGAAGGGGACAAAATTTTCCTCAGATATTTCGCATTTCAGAGTGGCGATTTGAAAAAAAAAAAAAAACTCCCCCATTTCGCCTGTCACACAGGCGAAATGCTTTTTTTTTTTTTTGCACAAGGCATTTCGGAAAAAAAAATGGTATTTTGGAAAAAAATATCATGAGGAAGAGAAAATTACGTGCAATTTTTTGACGCAAGCTGTGTTTGAAACGGATGTCGGAATAGTAATTTGATGAATAGTAAAATAATAACTTTTTGTAAAATTTTGCATGCTACTATTTAGTAGTGCAAAAAAATTATAGTATTTCGAAAAAAAATATCACGACGAAGAGAAAATTACATGTAATTTTTTGACGCAAGCTGTGTTCAAAACGGATGTCGGAATAGTAAAATAGTAACTTTTTTAGAATTTTGCATGTTACTATTCACATAGTGCAAAAAAATTATGGTATTTCGGAAAAAAAATTACCATGAGGAAGAGAAAATTACGTGGAATTTTTTGACGCAAGCTGTGTTTCAAACGGATGTCGGAACAGTATTTTGATGAATAGTAAAATATTAACTTTTTGTAGAATTTTGCAAAAAAAAAAATAACACAAGTTGGCCATACAAAAAAAATAGACAAAAACCATCCTGAGGCCCCTAAACTTGTCACGTTTTTAGCTTTAGGCCCTAAAGTTTGATTTTGTATATCTAGACTCTTGAATTTTGCATTGTTGATGTTTTAAAACCTTCTGTAACGGAGAGTGAGGCGCGTGATGGACACAAATATTGAAGGGCAAGTGAGATACATGAAAATCAAATAAAAAATTAAGAAAATCAGAAGGTGTTAAATTATTAGAGATAAAAAAAAGTAATATTTATCTACTTTTCATTTTTTTAACCGGTTGAAGGGCCCCCTATTTCTGAGCAGGTCCTCTGGAGGAACAAAGGGCCTTTTAGCAGTAAAAGCAACTGTAATTAAAGCAGGTAAGCCACTGGAACCAGAAGACACCGGTAATGGCAAAGGACTAATCAACTGAATACCAGTAGAACATTCAGGTGCTCTCGAGTTACTCGTTTCCCTATATCTCCCATCATCTGTACTAAATCCTTCATTCAAATCAAACTCCACTCTTGCTTCAATATCTGATGACCCCACAGCGGATAATGGGGTAGTATATCCAGTATCAGATGTACTTTCCTCAGCTTCATCAGTATCATTGCTAGCCAACTTCGAAACTTTAGACCTCACTTCCTGCTCTGGCTCTTGAGCAGAGATGACTGATTCCTTGGGAATAAATGGTCCATCATTGTGTTGTTCTTTAGGTTGACTACCTTCTAGATCCTCTTTTGTAGATTCACCCCTCTTATCAATAACAGTTGAACCAATAATATTTTCAGGTGCTATACTTTCTTTTTCAGTAGGCTCACTCTTGCCATCTTTTTCATCAGCCCTTTCAACCTTCACCTCACTTTTAAAAACCTTATCCTTACCAGAAGCAGGAGCATTTAGCACATCACCAATAGTTCCTTTCAAAAAATCAGAATGCATAATAGTAGATGGGTTTTGCTCGGCTTTAACAGATATTTTCAATTCTTCATTTATATGTTTCATGTCCTTACCATCTATATCCATTGATGGGCATAGCAATGATCCTTCAATAGGTTCATTCCCACCTTCCTAACCTGCAATCTTTTGTATCACAAGTGCCATCCGATTTGATATCATTATTTTCCTCTTGTGGTGCATTGTCCATACTAGTTGATGTCTTCCCTACTGCCCTTATGGGGGATACGGCAACTGAAGCAGCTGGTATTGTTTCTTCCGATTTCACAATAACTTCTACACTAGGTTCTACAATTTTATGAACATCCATATTTGAAAAATGTGAATGTCCATTGCACACCTTTGATGATTTCTCTTGCAAACATGAAATGATTTTATCCTCTGTAACCTCTGGAAATGAATTACCTATAATATTACCCTGCTTCTCATGTTCATCATCAACATGTTGAACCATAGACACCACATATCTCCACATTGGTATGATATTGTCCACTTTGGGCCTAAACCCTCATGAATTTGCTCTTGGGCTTTACCCCAAAAGGCCTCAAAGTGGACAATATCATACCAATGTGGAGATATGTAGTGTCTATGGTCCAACAAAACATAACAAGGCCAGACTGGCACTGCCAAATCCTGGGCAGTTTCTAATGGACAGGGATTGAAGAGAGATACAAGGAGAAGACTCTAGCATTTATGACACTATATCTCTAATCCCCATGCACTTCACGAGGCTAAGAGCTTTCAACTTTGTTCCACAATTTGAGATGGCACCAACAATTCCTGATTAAGTTACCCTGATACACTTTTCCAATTGCAGGCTCTCAAGAGATCCTGCAGCTCTGGCAAAAGAGACCAACCATTTGTTTGACACAATGAAACACTTACAAAGGCACAACTGTTTCAGGTTTGCACAGCCTATTGCTATAGCTTCAATACTTACATCTGTCATCCCTCAGCAAGAAGAAATTATCAAAGACATCAATTTTTCCAACCGTTGAGCATTACCCATGACCCAAAAGCTTTTAGGGCTTTTTACCATTTTGTTGTAAAAAATAAAATTTATTCCCATTTTAAGGTAGTTTCAAAAATAATTCCCATTTTAGTGTAGATTAGAAAAGTTATTCCTAAATTGGGATGATTTTTGGTGAGTTGGCAGAGGAAAAGTCAAGTTCGCCAGTCAAACTGGCGGACTGAGCAGTCCGCCAGTCTGACTGGCGGACTGAGTTGCTTTTGTTTTTTTATTGGTCCGCCATTTCAAATGGCGGACCAATACTATTTATTGTTAGTCCGCCACTTGAAGTGGCGGACTACCAACTTGAAGTGGCGGACCAACATATATATATATATATATATTTTGAATAATTTTTGAAAACATTATTATTATTATTATTGTTATTATTATTAGAGATAATGTTTGTAAGAAAAAAATTTTTTTTTGAATACAATTATGATTAATATAATTTATATTATTATATTAAAATGTTGATAAAAAAGACCAACAATTTTTTGGTTGGTCGGCAAGAAAAAAAATTGAAAAATTTTTATTTTTTGAAATTTTTTAAACATTATTATTATTATTATTATTAGAGAGTAAAATTCCTGTAAGAAATTAAAATTGTTTCGAATACAATTATGATTGATATTATTTATATTATTAAATTAAAATGTTGTTAAAAAAATAATAGTCAAATAGTAAGTAGTTAATGAAATGGAAAAAATGGAAGAAATAAAATGTAAAAAAAATAAATAAAGTGTTACAAGTTTAAGTGTTACAATTTTTATTTCTTCTAACTCTAAATCTCAAACCTAAATTTCGTCGGGCAACGACACGTCTGGAGCTCATATCGATAAACTCTGATGAATCTGATGTACGTCCCCCAACAGAAAAATCACCATCATTGTCATCATCATCATCAGTAGCAGTGTCACGAGGCGCCAGCATATGAGGGTTAACTGGAGGTGTAAACTGTATTGGTGTAGTCAGTTGCTGCTGCGTGAGGGTAAAACTTGAAAGAAACGATGGACTGGAAATATGATATGATAGAAGTGGCGGAGTATGATGCTGTGGAGACATACAAGATGAAGGTGGCCATGATTGAAATGATGGAGGCCAAAATCCAAATGATGATGATGCAAATTAATGACCGACCAGAACCGGCTTAGTTTGGTTCGGTCAGTATTTTGTTTACTTAATAATATTTTTTGAATAAGATATTTTTTTTCAATTTTTTTAATGTCTGCAGCTTATTAAATAACGTATATAATAATTAATATTATTTTATTAATTTAAATTAATATATAATTTATTCTATATGAGTAAAATATTTTATTTTATATTTTCAAACTAAATATATAATTTAACCTAAATATATATATATATTTTTTCAAATTCATACCAAAAAATGAACCGAACCATGTGATAATATATTATTAAAAAATGAATTCAAACTGAACCTAAATATATGCTCGTTTGGTTAAATTAATCGATCCGACCAGAACCGGCTTGGTTCGGTTCGATGGGTATTTTGTTTGCTTAAAAATATTTTTTGAATAAGAAATGTTTTTTTTTCTATTTTTTTAATCTCTCCAGCTTATTCAAGAATGTATATAAAAATGAATATTAATTTATTAATTTAAATTAATAAATAATTTATTCTACTTAATATATTTTATTTTATATTGTCACACTAAATATATAATTTAACCTATATATATATTTTGTTTTTAAAATTTATACCCAAAACTGAATCGAACCATGCGATAATATATTATTAAAAAATGAAATCAAACTTAACCTAAATATATGCTGGTTCGGTTTAATTAATCGAACTGACCAGAACCAGCTTGGTTCGGTTCAGTGGGTATTTTGTTTACTTAATATTATTTGTTCAATAACATTTTTTTTTCTATTTTATACATAAGTCATTTTTTGCTCACCCTAAATTAACAATATAAAAATATATAAAATTTCAGTTATCATACCTTAATTATAGTAGAGATATACTGCATTTTTTTGTTTATAATAAAGCTAGCTAAGAGGTTTTTTTTTTAATTATTATCCTACAATTTTATTCTAATACATATATTTTTTTACTATAGAAACGGAAAATTTTTTTTGTAAACATCTAAACAATTTATAATAAATATAAAATACAAATGAAGCTATAGAAAGAATGTAGCACCCTCCAGGTACCACATACGCATGTCCAAATTAATGAAATAAAATATGAATAAAAAATTTTTTTTATGAAAAGTTACTTTGTATATATATTTAAGTATTAGCTTATACAAACTTTACATAAGTATACAAAAATAATATTATGCTATTACAAAATCTTTAATGCTAAAATGATGAAATACTCATGTGGATGGAGAGGTTATCATTAAGCACGCTGTTGTCCCACCTGAGTTCGCAACTAAGACCAAGCTTCAAGCTTTGTCTAAAATAAGTACTTCAAGCTAGGCTAACTAACCTGAAAACTACAATTGCAAAGGAATGAGCTTGCGACTCAATAAGCAATTATTAATACAACCATACATATAGTTCTTCTCAATAACTAATTAATAAAAACACATAGAATACATTACAACACATCAAAATACAAGAGATTAGCAAATAGACTACACATAGGAATCCAAATGACAAATGAGTAAGTGAGCACTAAAATATCAAGCTCACATAGAGAATCATAAATATAGATTCTACCCAATCTCAAATATGGAAATTGTAGAGGACTCTTTAAAGTTTCTGTGGCATCAAACCACGCCTCATTTGGAGGTTTGTAGCTCAAGTTATGGTCAAAATACCATAACTATACATTAAGCTGCACATGGCCGTGCGCATGGCCATGCCTGAGGCTTGATTTTCACCTCTGGCACACATGAGCGTGCGCATGGGCATGTCTGATTGGGTGTTTTTCGCATGGGCGTGCAGAGGCACTACCTGACTGACCATGTCGTACTCTTTTGACCATAACTCCCTCTACCGAACTCGGATTTGAGTGATTCAAAAGGCTATAAAAAGCTAACTCAAAAGGCTACAAATTTCATGAAGATACCTAGGCTGAATTCATTTATATGAATTGACTAAAATACCTTTGAATTGGGTAGTAATGTCAAAATACATGAATATATTTCAATTCAAGCCACTCAACCACCTAGCACTCCATTCCATACTAGTATATAACTAAATCAACTTTAGAACACTTTATAAACATATCCAACATCATCAAATCATTCATCAAAACATAACTGATCAATCATTCATCATTCATTAACATAAATATAAAGTATTTACATTTCAACACACCACTTGGTGTCCACACACTCAATTCCAACAATGTATATATATATATATTCACAACCAACCCATATAATGACAAGAATGTAAACATTCACATTTTCTCATTACACTGTTCAAATCCGGCCATGGTCACAAAACCAATCGATATCACTTTTCTCAAAATCGATGGTCACAAAGCCAATCGATATCACATTTCTCATGCTCATCAATTCCTCACTTATTTCACCTCAATCAAAATGCACATGTATATATATATATACTCTTATTCATAACAACTTATAAATAGAAAATACATCGTTCATATACCAAGAATAAACCGAAAGTATACTAAAAGTATACCAAAATCACCATTCTCACAACATATATATAAACCATACCACATTAAGTGGCTTTCACCAATAGTGCCAATACTCATCACAGATGCTC
>CATIWO010342339.1:0-11236 GCA_949673435.1 Macaranga tanarius | reverse complement strand
TGGTATGCGACCTCCAGTTCCTCCGCTATCTCCTTCTCCACCTTCACACACAGCTCCTTCACATGCTGAGGGTGATATTGGTCCAGATCATACTACAGATTTAACGGACCAGTAGGTTTTCACACTGTTTATGTAACATATTTTTGAAATAATTGATAAATTGTACGTTTATTTCTATATTATTATTTTATTATCATGTTATTTTATGTTTCAAATATATTTATTTATATTTTTTTAATACGATTATAATTTCTATTTAAATTATAATTAATGTTTATACAATTTACAACAGTCACAATCATATTAAAAATCTAATAAATAATTATACTACTATTATTATTTTAAAAAAATGCCAAAATTACCGACGGATTCAAATCCGTCAGTAATTCCGTCGGTAAAAATTAGCGACGAGCATTTTGCCGACAGACCAGAATCCGTCGGCAATCCGTCGGTAAAATTCTGTTTTTTAGTAGTGAATTAAGAAAATAAAAAAAATAAAAATTAGTTATAAAAATTATTTTTTAAAATAGGACATGATAGGTTCATTATATTTTGTTAGATTTTTAATTTTTATTTATTTTCATAAAATGTCAAGGTTTAATCTTTTTAATTGTAGGAAAATTCTACCATAACTTTGTTTTTTTATCATTTTGATTTCACTTTATTTTAATCACCATTGGATAAACATACTTCTCATTGATAAAGTAAAATTTACTTTTAAAAACCAAAATAATTGTAGAAAGCACCTTAATTGTATATAGTGAATTGGTGGTATACAACTTCTATATATTTAGGCAACTTGAGACCCCAAAAGTTTTTATGTGTCATAAGAACTATTATGCAAATAATTGGAGTTGTTTACTCGTGAAATGTTTTCTAGAAAAATTTTCTATTAAAAATGGAAAATAGATTTTATGTTCAAGTAATATAATTTTCTAAATTTTTCAAAAGAAAACAGGTTTTTTGTTTACAAGAATTTTAATAGAATTTGGAAATCTAATTTAAATTGTTTTCTATTGTTCTCTTCTTTAAATAAAACACGTGGAGAAGTTATTTTTAAATAATTAGGCTAAGTTTCAAATTCCACTCAAACATTTTCTCCTATTTTTTTGAATTTTTTAAAACAATTTTGTTTTAAAAATTTTAACATAATGTGATTATATAATTCTTATCTTATACTTTAGATATTATTTTATAATATTTTTTACTTTTTCTATACAAGTTATTTTATTTTAAATTGGAAACCCGTTTTTTAAATCTAACTGATGAACATAAGCTTTCATATTTTCTAGGTTTTTTCATGGAACATGAAAACATCAATTTTCTAAAAATATTAGAGTTGAAAAATAGAAAATAGTTCTCCACAAGTAAATAACCCTTTAACTTCTTCCAAAAAAAAACAAAAGAATAAAAACCATTGTCTTCAAATGCGATCTTTTTTCAATTAGAAGAAAAATTAAAAGTGTGTTTGATATAAATGAATTTCACAAAATTTTGTAAAATTTATTACAATTTCAAATGATATGTATTTGGTTTAGATGACCATGTTGTAAAATTCATTTGCAATTTCAACTTTTTAAATTTGTGAAATTGAGTATAACTAGATCAAATTATAATAAAATAGTTGAAATTTTCAAATTAAGTCCATAATTTTTCAGTCTATAGTTCTAGATGACTCAAATATCCCTCATTATTTCTATTTTCAAAAAAAAAAAAACACAGTCTATTTAAAATGATAATTTTAACCAAAACTAAAAATTAACTTGAATTATAAATTTATAGTAAATACAATATAACAAAATATGGAATTCATTTGAAATTAATTATATAAATTATTTATTTGAATCAAACGCACTTTATTAATAAAAATTCATTTAGACTTTACTAAAAAACTAAAAATTTATTTGAAAATAAAATAAATTCTTTGATGCAATTAAACCAAACATAATGTAAAGCAAAACATTCTCCAAAAAGAAAAAATCACAGTAAATAGAATAAATTGGACTAAGCCTTTTCATGTGTTGTTCTTCCAAAATCACCAGTGCCTCAAAAATCCATCAAGGTCTCACACGTATACAAGAAGCACATAACCTTTTAAATAGGGGTGTAAAAAAACTGAAATGAGCCGGGTTACTATATTATTTAGTATTCGCGAGTTTAAACGAACTTAAAAAAATTTTAAAAAATAAAAATTTTAAATTAAAAATTTAAATAAAAAAATTTAAAATAAATTATAATATATTTTAATAAAAATTATACTTTTATTCTAATAATATATTTTTTCAATATTTTTTACAATAAAAATTTATATATTACATATATATAATTAAATAATTAATACATTAAAATTACGAGCAGTTCACGAGCTTTTATTCGAACTTATTCATGAGGTTTTATAAATCAAATTTTCAATTGTTTAAGTTCAACTTGTTTATTAACCGAGCTTTTATATACAAATTCGAATGAGCTTTTATTGAGTCGAGTTTTGAGTAGCTTGCATAGCTCGGCTTATTTACGGCTTACTTTTTTAACAACCCACTTGGGCATTATTAGCAACTGATCACAACGTGAACTCCCCATCATGTATAGGGCTTGTCAGCACGTATCCTTCACGCACTCAAAAGTTTTGCCAAGTTACTTATCCAGGATCACACAAGCAAGCTAATAGCTCAGCTAACACAACCATTTAAGAGACACGGCAATCAAACTGACAAAAAAAAAACACCCAAAAAAAAAACACAAAAGCTTCTTCCATTGCATCAAGAAACCAAGAAGCTACCAGCCATATAGACTTCTCAAGTGAAAACTTAAAGCCTAGAACTGAGGAATGGGAGTTGGTGAAATCACAAGTTCGCAAAGCACTGGAAGAGTTTGGTTGTTTTGAGGCCTTTTTCAACAAAGTTAATTCAAACCTTAAAAAGAGTATTATTGGTGCAATTCAAGAGCTTTTTGAGCTACCATTAGAGACCAAATTCAAAAATGTTTCTAAAAAACTCTTTCACGGTTATAATGGACCCTATCCTGATGCTAAATTATATGAGAGTATGCGTTTTGAAGATCCCACTATTCTTGTAAATGTGGAGAGCTTTACTAATGCCTTGTGGCCACAAGGAAACCAAACTTTAAGGTAATTTTCAATCTTTGTTTTTTTTTTTTTTTTTTTTTTAAAGGGGAAATTTTCAGTCTTAACCAGAGATGTTGAGTTGATAGATGTGAAACTCTCACCAGACTCTTTTGTGGTCTTGATTGGAGACTCTTTCCTTTCAATGTAAGTTTGTTACTTAATTTTCGGGTAAATCATATAAATGATTATCAAATTTTATATTTTATTATAAATTATTCTAATATTTTTCGGCTAAATTTAATAATGTGATAACCGAAATTTTTATTTTATATGTCAATTTTTTTATGTGGTATAACTTGTCATTAAATAATATGAACGATGTAATTAATATGAACAATAGAGAGTAATTTTAAGATGATTAGGATGAATGACAAATTCAAAATATATATATATATATAGAATGGGACCATTTCAAATGTCACGTCATCAAATTTAATTAGAAAATGTTAAGATATTTTCTTATAAAATATAAATCAAAATTAGGTAATTAAAAAAAATAAGTTAATTAAAGTTTTGAAAACTAAATTGTAAAAACAATTTTAGAAATTTTTGTGACAATGCATATAATTTACCGCAATTCTTTTTTTTTTTTTTAGTTATAATTAGTTATTTCCAAGTTATCATCATCTTGACAATCAACTTGAACATATGAAGATCGATGGTTTTGCAGGCATGGACTAATGGTCGATTACACTCCCTATGGCATCGAGTTATGATGAGTGGAGATGAAGACAGGTACTCTTGTGGACTGTTTACGGTCCCGAGAGCTGGGTACATGATCAAAGCCCCAGATGAGCTAGTTGACGAAGGCCATCCTTTGCTGGTTAAGCCCTTCGACCAGTTTGCGTTCTATGATTGCTACTATACAGTGGCTGGTCACAGAGCTGAATCTGCTCTCAAGGCTTATTGTGGTGTGTAAATGTGTTATCAACTCCAACTTTAAAGTTGCCCTTTTTTATGTATAAAAATAATAAGAAAATGAATCTTATAATTACGCTTACATCCCAAAAAAAAAAAAAATCTTATAACTACACTGAGATAATATATTTATATCATAAAGTTAATGGCCAATATCTATTTAAAAAGGATAGTACTATATCAATAATATTGTAGCTATACTTACATACATACATAGGATAAACTAACAAAAAGCATGTTGTTTGATGAATGTCATCCTCCTCCAAACATATAAACACAAGAAAAAATCTTGGATGAGCCTATAATCTCTGATCCGTAGGTTCTCCGATGCTTAAGTTAGAGAAAGTTTATTCAAGATGATCAAATAATGAAAGATATGAGCCTATATATAGACATAAGAAGGACATACCTAGTCCTATTTGGATTAGTATCATGAGAGTCCTAATTTCTTACCAATTAGGTATCTTTAAACTTGTTGATCAGAGTCCTTTCAGGACTTGGATTCGTATGTGTAGGAACATGATAATTCTCATATTTATCACGTAGGAAAAACAAGCAGTCGGAAATAGAACCATCGAAGAGAAGATTTATGAAAGACAGGGATAGTTTTTTACTCTAGGTTCTTTTTGATCAATAATTCTTCTGTGACAAAAAAAAAAAAAAAAAAAAAAAAAAAAACCATTAGCTTACATTTACATTTTCATATAATTTATTCAATAAAGAACACGTAAAACAAAAAAGAGTATATATATATATATATAGTCTACATGCATCAGCTCTTTAACTGCATCTTCTTTTTAAGCACTTGTTTAATATATATTTTTAATTTTGAAAATATACATATTTAACCCATGCAAATCTAACTTTGAGTTGTTATTCTTCTAAATAGTTGATGGAAAAAGAGACTGTTACTTGAATCCTTGCATGTTATTATTTTCTTGTATAATAACTCAAAATTGATAAAAGAAATATAGAAAAAAATATATGCATATTCACTTTTGATTTTTGTTTAATATTTCAAATACAACAACTAAATTTTACAAGCCTTGTATTTTTACTTGTGCTTTTTTTCTTTTTCCCTGCACTTGTAACTTTTAATACTCAATTACTGAGAACTCTTTGTTCCAAGTAGGGGTGTGCAAAACCGGACCGGTTCGAATAAACCGTTCGAAACCGAACTGAAAATGGTGGTTTGGTTCGAACTCGCTAAAATGGCGGTTTGTTTCGAACTCGCGTCCCAGCGAGTTGACAAAGGTGCTTTGCCATCAGACCATATATGGATTTGTATTATTTTAGTTCTTTTTTTTATTTTATTATTTAATTGGTTTACCCAAATACCGAACCGTAATCCATCCTAAAATCTCAATTTTAGTTCGGTTCTCAATTCTTGAAAAGCAACCCAAACCGTCCCGCCCGAACTACCCGTTTGCACACCCCTGTTTCCAAGTGTTGGACATGATATGAAGACATTAATGGCTACCATACTCGTACATCTAAAAATTCCACTTGTGATTCAGATCAGACCTTAGATATCATCATCATTGTTGGATCAGACCTTATATATGCGATTCAAATCAGCAAAAGTACGAACTCTATCACACACCCTGCCTCCACCAGTTGTACCTGCAAGAAGCTTATTTATTTTCTTCCCTTTGGATTGTAACTGACAAAAACGATGAAGCAAGCTTGAGATGAAGATGGGGAGAGGGAGAGGGAGAGGGAGACGAGGGAAGCTAAATAGTAGATTTATTGAGCAATTTTTTTTATTAAATAATTGTATGGGGGACCACAAGAATCAAAATTGAACAGCAGTTTGTGTAAAACTCAACCTCTGTTAAGTGAGGGGCTCAGATAGTTAATATTTTAAATATTTATATTTTTTTGCTCAAAAAAATAAAAAAAAAAGAGCTTTTTAGCTCCTCGTGGTAAACATTAGGAGCAAAAATGCACCTTTTCCTTTAATTATTCATATATGATAAAAATCTAACAAATTCAAAGCAAACAATTAACTCTAATTTATAGTTTTATTTTATAATCATTAAGAACTATTTATAATTTTTTAATTTGTTAAGTTAATTTTTCTTCGCTCAACTTATATTGCTCAAATTTTATTAAAGAACAAATTTATTTATTTGCTGGTTCTGTGTTGTATTTTTTTAATTATATTAATATTTTAAGTGTTTGTATAGGATATTGACTATTTATTAAAATTTTTTCAATGGTAAGTTTAATTTTAATTTTTTTCATTGAATTTTTTTTTTTAAATAGGAATGGCAGAATATGATACTAAAAATATTACATAAATTGAAAAATTATTAAATAGTAAAATAAATAAATGTGATATTTTACATATATTAATCAAATTGATAGAAACATATTCTTTAATAGCGTGTAATGAAGTCATTATCTCTAATATGAAAATAACTATGGATTGCAATTATAAAACTAGGGACTGTAAAAATATCTAACCTTGTCCTAAATACTAATTAATTTATTAAGAACCAAGGCAGACTAACCAAATGATAATTTTTTTATAATATTTAAAATATCATGATTTTAGTTTCCGGTCACATTAGTATAATAATGTTTCCATTCTTAAATTTAAAAAATTATCAATTTTTTTGAGAAGTTAGAAAGCGATAAACAATTTTTAAGATTTATTGTAATACATTTGTTCAAATACAGCTAAGAAGTTATTGGGAATAGAATACAAAAGTGACCATTATATACTGTTTATATCATTGTTCATTGTCTTTCCTCTAGAATCTCTATTAGCTTTCTTTGATGATTCTACTTGTACTTCTATTTTTCTCAGTAAGTTAAGTTGTCTTCTCATGTCATTATCTGGGCTATGTTGATTCTAGCATGGAATTGTCAACGGCTAGGAAACAAATTCAGAAGTGGGGTATTCAAAGATCTAATTCGCCAACTCAATCCAATATGGTGTTCTTGATTGAAATAAAGCAAGGTAAAACCTTGTTTGGAAGGATTAAAGAGAGTAAATAGATTTGATTATAGCACTTATGTGGATATAGTAGAAAGAGCGAGGGATTTAGCTATATGGCGGGAAGATCCGTGGGATGGACAAATATGTCAAAAAAATCAAAAATTTTATAGATGTAATAATACAAGAATCAAAGATTTGGTATCTAACTAGAGTGTATGGTGCTCTAAATCGAAGTGACAAACCTAGAGTTCTGGAAGACATTAAGTTTCTGGCTATTCATAACTCTCTCCTGTAGTTGTTGGTCAGGGATTTCAATCATAGTTAAAGCTTTTAGATAAACAATGAGGGAGCCAATTTAGTTGGTCACAAGTAACTCTATTTCAGAATTTCATGGTTGAATGTGATCTCCTAGATTTTAAATACAAGGAAGAAGGCACACATGGCATAACTGACAAAAACTTTCTAGCATCTAATCACATGCCCATTATTATTCTCCTATATAAAAAATCTAATAAACATAAAATTGGTTTTAAATATAAAAAATAAAGTGGAATACATAAGCTGAATATAGAGATGAGATAAAAAATATTAGGAATCATCTAAGAGTAAAGGAAATAATTATAACACTCGCATCTTAGATGCACTGTTCATGCATTATACTTTCATGTTCTATAGAGTTCAATTATGGATTAGATTTAAGTTTGGGTATGTGTATGTGGGTAGAGATGGACCTAATTGTAAGGTAAGTGTGGATTGATTTATCACAATAGAAAGTTGTGGAGTATTGTTTAATTATTCAAGTTCATTAAGGGGGTAGAGAGATATTTTGGTGATATTTATGTGTATTTTATTAAGAGATATTGTAGAGATAATTGTTGTTAATTATCTAACTACTTCTTATTTTATTATTTATTATGATTATAGTATTTAATTAAGGGGACACTTCTTACTAAATGGAGCATTTTGATTGGTGTAGTTTTATTGTGAGTGTGGGTGTGTATATGTTTAGTTGTGTAGAGAATTTTGAGAGGAAGAGAAGAAGAGAGGGTTTTGATAGTTTTAGGAGATTTTGAGAATTTCTCTACTCATCTAGCAATAATTTTGGGGAGTTTCAGAAGATTTATAAGTTGTTTGAGTATTAATTAGGTAAGCCATATATTTATTT
The DNA here is from genome assembly GCA_949673435.1 of Macaranga tanarius. Lineage (NCBI taxonomy): Eukaryota > Viridiplantae > Streptophyta > Magnoliopsida > Malpighiales > Euphorbiaceae > Macaranga > Macaranga tanarius. The sequence continues at coordinate 3,082 of CATIWO010342339.1, read as the reverse complement.
TTGGTTAATTGAAGTTAGGTTTTTATGTTGAAATTCGGGTTCTGTTTTTCATGTACATCAGTCGTAGTATTTTGAACATATCTTGATTTGTAGAGCTCTGATTTGAGTAAGGTTAGATGCTCTGGAAACTTCATAGTGTTCTCTATAACTTTTATATTTTGAGCCAAAGTTGATTTTGCTGTTAAGGGTGACTGGCAGGCTTGACCTATTCTTGCTTCTGCTGTCACCTCTGTTTTGGCCGAATTTAATAAAAAATTCATAATTAATTTCATACATGTTTAATTTGAGTAATTCTAATTGGAATTTGAAGTAGACTCGTATGTCTAACTTTATTATTATTTTTATAATTTTTGGACATGTGTGTAAATTATTTGGATATATTAAACTTAAAGTATGGAGTTGCACTTAGTCAAGTTAGAGGCCTAAAGTTATATTTGTTATGTGGTATTGATATATGGTTGTGTGTAGGTATTGATATATGATTGTGTGTAGGTATTGATAAGGATAGAGGAGATACCAATCATAAGGGGAGCTTTTCTTTATGAAGGAGTTGAAGCTTGTTGGTAAGTAATTATTATTATAATCCTTACATGTAGTGATTTTCAAATAACTATAGTTATTTAACTATATTGAATTGTGTATACCATTTAATTGGCAAGAATGATGAGTATATATAGATATATGAATATGTTATTGTGAGAAAACATGATGAATATATATATATATATATATGAAATTGTTGTTATGAGAAAACATGATGAATATATGTATATATATTGTTGTGAAACTATTGAATGGTCTATTGAGCATATATAGTGATGGATTGTAAATATTGGCACTTATGAGTGCAAGCCATTTGATGTGGTATGAATTGATATGTTTTGCTTATGAGAAAGGTGAATTGTGATTCACTATAAGAAATGGAAATGATGAAGACTGAAAAAGAGACGTTGAATTATGATGATATAATTGTACATATGCATTTTGATATGTTGTGAGAATGATTGAAATATATGCATTTGGCATAATGTGAGGAAAATGTGTGATAGTGGGACTGAGCCGGATGAATAGTTCCTACTAAATATGTGAGATGGGCAAGCTGAGCCGGGCGTATAGCTACCCATAAATGATATGTGAGAAGTGAGACTAAGCCGAGCAGATAGTCTCACTAAAATGGCCATTTGATAAATATTGAAATGTGTGAGGAATATAGCCAATAAGGCTAAGTGTGAGGTATTTGTGTGAGGAAAGGTCCGACAGGATACTAACTTGCATAAACATGCATTATTGCACTATATTTGCATACATGTTAAATGTAAGAATTATAATGTGAATTGAATATGAGAATTATGTTTGCAAATGGAATGTAAGAATTATGTTTGTGAATTGAATATGAGGATTTTGTTATAGTTTACTTGGAATGGTGTAACTTGAGGTATTTGAGACATCAACAATTGAGAATTTATGTTTGTATATATATATTTGTGGTACTTGAATGTTGCACAGGTTTCGACGGACATGTGTTTGTTTTAATTATGGCCGTGTGAAATGCCCACTCATAAGGGTCAAAATGTGTAAGGTGCAAGGAAGGAATGCTGACTTGGCACACTATGCTGAGTCGAGTGCAACTCGGCACGCATGGCCTCTGTGTCGACTCGACACAGGATCTCAAGTCGGCACCCACTTTGGCTAGTCGGCACTAGCGAAGAAGTGACTCGGCATCAAGTGCCGAGTCGGCACCAAGGGTTGCTGTCCGGACTCGGCATGCCAGCACAAGTCTGCATGCTTTGATTTTTCACTAGTTTATTCTTTCTGAATTTTTGGACACCGAACTTGATTCTAATGCACTCCAGCGAACGTTTTACATTAGATAAGCTTTATAAGTAAGCTATTTTCTTATAGTTTATAGTGAAGCAAGTTAATTTTATATTATTCCTTAATTAGTTCTTGGGGAGAACCATATGTAAGCTTATCTTAATAATTGCTTATTGAGTCACAAGCTCATTACTTTGCAATTGTGGTTTTTAGGCTTTGATAGATAGCCTAGCTTGAGGCTTGTTGATTGAAAGCTTGAAATGAGTTTAGTTGTGAGCTCAAGTGGGTTAAAAAGGTAGGCTTAGTGTTAACATCTCCATCCATATAAATATTGATCATTTTGGCATTAGGACATTTTGTATTAAAATATGAATCTATTTTTATATAAAGTTATATATGTATTAAGTATACAATGTATATATAATAAGAGTTTTTGTATAAAATTGCATATCTTTTATCAGACAAATTTTCGTATGACACATGGTTATTTATTGTTTGAATACTTGTATGTGGTACCTGGAGGGTACTACATTAAGTGGTATCAGAGCGAAAATTAGATTTCCTCGGGATATGAAGCATAATGCATATATGACATATCATGAATAAGTTGAGAAAAACATGCAGTGGATGAACACCAAGTGCCTCGTGTTGACCTCGAAGTGTCACCCGAGTCAGTCTTTAAGCAAACACCTATGTATGCTATAAAAGAGTCAGAACAATCTCAACCTTAAACCCTCCACCAGCTACATATCCTTTTATGCAGGAGTTTGTACAGATGATGATGGAATGGGTCATAGACCAATAGATTACACTATGGATGAGGTTTAAAAGAAAAATAAGGAAGTGGGATTCAGTTAATTTCCATGGCACTATAGATCCTATAATTATAGGGACTTGGCTGAAAAGGACACAGAGGGTTCTTAATTTGATGAAGTGCACAATAGAAGAAACTTTTGATTATTGTTGACCCTGTGCACGATCAAGGTTGAATCAACTCTTGTTTTTGACTTTAACAATCAATTTTGTACTTCTAACATCTTTGCTCAAGTGTGTTCATAAGCTAGGAAAAGATCATGCTTCCATGATAATGTGCATAAATGATTGAAGCTCAAATAAGTCCTCAAGACATCATTCTAAATGTTGGAACAAGTTTTTATTTAAATTTAAAGCTTCATTAAACATTTAAGATGCCATTCACAATGTTCCTTGAAGCCCCATGGAAGTGCACAATAAATTTTGAATCAATCGGAGCCAAAACATGCAAGTT
>CATIWO010342262.1:0-10618 GCA_949673435.1 Macaranga tanarius | reverse complement strand
TTACAAATACAACTCAATTACTAAAACTTATATAATTCATCTACTTTGATAGTCTTCAAAAATTTACATAGCTAAAGTATCTCTAAATATTGTCCAATCATGTGTCACCCGGATAGTTTTAATAGTCTCCTCATCTATGCTTTCATTTTCAACTTCCACGACATTTGTTATTTCTTGATCTACTTGTTTTAGCAGCTCAGCTTCAGACATCTCAAAGTTGTGAAGAATAAAACAAGCATTTATGATTCTAACTTGAGTCTTTTTATCAAAAAAGCTTGGAGTTCGCAATTATGGTACTTTTTTATATAAAAAAAAAAAGAGGAAAAAAATGGTTTGGATCAAGAAATATTTTTATATAAAAATAAAAAATAAAAAATAAAAAGGAAAAAAAGGAGAGAAAGAAAAAAAATCAGACAAAATTTTTATAAAAAAAATGAATAGAAAAAACTAGAAGAGGAGGAGAAAAAATAAGAAGAAAGTAAAAATAAAAATAAAAAAATAAATAGAAGGGGAGGAGAAAAAATAAATATTAAAAAAGAGAGAAAAAAGAAATGAAAACAAAAAATTAAAAAAAGAGAGAAAAAAAGGAAATGAGGTAGGTAAAACTGAGGAAAAAAAGAAAAATAAAAGGAAAGAAAAAAAAAGGAGAGTAAAAAAATAAATATAATTTTAAAAAAAGAACAGAAAAAAATAATAATAGGAAGAGAAATATAAGAAAAGGAAAAAAAAAAAGAGGAGAAGAAAAAAAGATAAATAAAAAAAAGAGGGAAAGAATAAAAAGGAGAGAATAGGAAAATAAATAAGAGGGGATAAAAAAAATTTTTAAAAAAAAAAGACAAAGAAGGGAAAATTAAAAAAAAACACATGAAAATGAGAAGGGACATAACTGTAATTAACAAAAAAAATAAAATATTTTTAGTTATAAAATAAAAAATAGAACATGTATGGTAATTTTCTTATAAATAAATAAAATAGTTAAAATTGAATTTGAAATTCCAAGTGTTGATATGTTATTTCAAATCCTAATATTTTAAGCTTTTAAAATTTTTAAAATTTGGATGAAATTCAAATTCATATGATTATAATGGCTCCAAATAAGGAATTTGGTCCAAATCCAAATCCATAAACCAGATCCTTGCAATCCAAACATACCATAAAGGTATTCTATAAGAGCTGAAGTCAAAAAAAAAAATCAACCAAAAGAAATCAATTATGTGTTTTTCTAACAACATGGGGAGACTGGGAGAGATCACGCATATCGGTTAAGTCAACAATTAGGAATGCAGTTGCAATAGGATATGGGGAATTACGTAGGAGTTCCTCTTATTTATGGTAAGATTGAGAAAGAAACATATGGTTTTGTTATGAAAAAATGGAAAAGAGAATATCAGGGTGGAATAGCAACAAACTTTCTCTTGTGGGTAGATTAACTTTATCGCAATCAGTTCTTAGTGCAATTCCAAATTACGTTATGCAAACATTATCCCTTCCAACTAGTATTTGCAATAGAATTGATGCAATTAGGAGAAATTTCATTTGGGGTCTATAGCAGGTAAGAAGAAAACAAATTTGATTCATTCGGATTAGGTTTATAGTTAAAAAAAAAATTGATGGAGAGCTTGGGATTAGGAAGGCAAAGGATATGAACCAAGCATTTTTTTTATGAAATTAGCTTGGGGTTATTTTGAAAACTGGTAGATCTTGTGCGGTCAGCCACATTACAGGTCAAGAGCCACGCATAAATGCAAATACCAATATAGTGAGAGCTATCCAGAAACTGCTAGAACAAGAATGGGATGTTCAAGTGTGCCATGTTTATCGAGAAGGAAACCATTGTACTGATGCATTGGACAAATTATCTAGTTCATTATTTGTTGGTTGTCATGTTTTTCAAAGGGCTCCTCAAGAGATTAAAAAATTGTTAGTTCAATATATTATAGGCAAAATATTTCCAAGATTAGGAGGGTATTTGGTATAGTTGTTACAGGGATTGGTAGCTATTCAATTCCCAATAGTTATGAAATAGTGTTTTGTTAGTATTTTTAAATGGTAACTTATAACTGTTGGGACACTTATAAGCTCATGTTCATATCGGTTCCAATTTGGAGCTTTTCATGAACAGCTCCAATTAATTCAAATGCAATTATTTAATTATTCTTATTTATTTAAATATAATTACTTAAATGTCCATGTCTATTAATTAAATTGATGGCTATATTTTTATATATTAATTTTTTCTCTTCATACTTTTTCAATTAATTTTTTATGTCTTTCATATTTCTTAATTAATTTTTTGAACAATTTTTTTAAATATTCAAATTTATTATATTTATTTTTATATGAATATTTCTAGTTTTTTGTTATGAATATTTTAAATAATTAATAAAAATATATTATTATATAGTTTTATTGTTTTTTTAAACTATTTTATTGTATTTAATTATATTATTTTTAATATTTAAAATTGTAAATATAAAATATTTTTCAAAATTAGTATATATAATTAAATACAATTAAACACATAAATAATTAAATAATAATAAATGCAAAATTTTAAAATTTTTTAAAATTAGTATATATAATTTTACCAAATATTTAACGTTAATTAGTTATCAGCTACCAATTAACCGCTATTAATAAGAGCTATCAACTAATTTCTACCAGCTATTAGCAATAAGTTAACCAAACCGTATGTGTAAAATATAATTTGGGTATTTACCCTTTCTTTAAATTAAATTTAAAAAAAAATGCTTCGTTTAAGATATTTTTATTTATTTATTATTATTATTATTATTATTATTATTATTTTGTCGTAAAAAAACGACGTCTTTTAGCTCTCCTCCACTGCTGCCTACCTACGTCTCTTCAGCACCACCACTCAGCCACTGCACTTCTTATTGCCCGTAAAAATACTTTTTAAAATCAATAAAACAAATTTTGAAAAATAAATAAACAAAAAAAACAGCCATTTTTCAGATTTTTTGTTCGAAAAAGCGAGAAGAAGAAGAAAGAAGACATAGATGGAGACTGCGATTTGTGGGAGAATTACTCTCTCACCTAATCATGTCTTTAACCCTAAATCAGGTCTTTAATCTCTTACCTTTTCTCTTTGATTTTACAGTCTTTTTTTTAAAAAAAATTTGGCCTCAAATTACTTTAAAAAGTAATGGAATTTGCTTCATGTTGCAATTGGCTGCTGCTGTTGTTTGATTAATTTAATTTTTTTTCAGTACCCTCTTTCTTTTAGGGTTTATAGAATGATTATCTAGTGCTGATTAGCTGGTTCACTAAAGAATTGTAATTGAAAAAAGCTTGGATTTTGGTGTAAATTTGTTTTCTTTTTCTTGTTAAATTTGGCAAGATTCTTGAACTTTGTTGTCCTTATTGGTCTCTATTCAATTACTTGTTGGACATTTCCAGTTCTCTTTCATTTATGAAAATTTGATGGGTTTTGTTTAAAAGTTCAAGAATTTGTTTGTAAGCAAAGAAACTTTTGAGGCAATTTTAGCTGAAACCTAAGCAATTGATAAGTCTAATTTGTTCCTTTTTAAACTTCCTTATAGTGTGTGTGCAAATTATTTGGAATGGAATCTTTTCTTTTGGTTAAATTATTGAATTTTTTATATTTTGTTTTCTTCCATTATTCTCTTTTTCTCTTATATATATATATACATATATGTTTTGAGGTATCTTTGAGTGGGTTCTAGTTGGTTACCTTGTATGACTAATGTCTACATGTGAAGAGTTAGTTGGGGATTGTTAATTCTCTGCAGATTCTAGTTCATGTGTATTGTTTTGGATTTTTTTTTTTTTTAATGTTTCTGACTTTTGTTTCAGGAGACAAATATTCTCCTTGTCGAGGACCATGGATCAACCGCGGGATTCTTATGGCTTTATCAGCAACAGGTGCTGGTAAAGGAGGTGGGTTATTAGAGAAGCCAATTATAGAGAAAACAACTCCTGGCCGTGAATCTGAGTTTGATTTGAGGTACGAGTGCAGGCCAAACTTTTTCTTGTGAATGAATTTTCTTGATGTCTAACATCCCTTCTTAATCATTAATATACCTCTGTAGTGCTGTTCTTTGAGATGTGACTGAATCATTGCTTTAAATCTACCAGTGTCTGTTCTATTTGTGACATCTGCCTCAATGAGCTACTACTCTGTATGAATCAGTGAGATGCATCGGATAGTAGTTGAGCATTTGATGACACAAAGGGAGATGCACATTCCTGTTTTAAAAGCCATATTCATTTGATTTACATCTCTTATCATCTTAACTTGAACAATCTAAGCAATTGTTGTGTTTTCCTTCTGTTAAATATTTACCTTCTCGAGTGCAATGGTGATATTTTAAGTCTTTTCCCCTCTAATTTATCAGCTTGCAACTCAAATGAGACAACATTCCTGCCCTCGACGTCTCTCATCACATGTTCCTGTAGAATTTAACAGCAAAATTCAATGACATGCCTCTTGAAATAACACCAAGTGACTTCTTTACCTGCTAAACTTCCTAACCGATAACCTTCTGCATTTTATTTCTTGATATGTTTTATTTGTTTCTCTTTACTAAAAGCTGAAAATGAAATGTCCAATGCTTTGTTGAAGTTGTAACTAGTATTGCTCTTTTTCTTTTATTTTCTTTATTCAGGAAAAAAAGGAAAACAGCGCCACCTTATCGTGTGATACTGCACAATGACAACTACAATAAAAGGGAATATGTTGTCCAAGTATTGATGAAGGTTATCCCTGGAATGACTCTTGATAATGCAGTTAACATAATGCAAGAAGCACACTACAATGGCTTGTCAGTTGTGATTATTTGCACCCAGGCGGATGCTGAAGACCATTGCATGCAATTGAGGGGTAATGGACTTCTGAGCTCAATCGAACCTGCAAGCGGTGGATGCTGAAATTAAGGCTCTATGAAAGTATCCTCATGGTTTCGTGATAAGTTATCTTCATCACTTCATTAGAATGTTAGATAGTGTATATAAGTTAGCTGTGCTGGTGCTTCTATTGAATCTTTGATCATCCATGCGCAAATGCAAACAATGGGATGTTGGTAATTTTGAATAAGACTTTACAGTAATCAGAAGGCGTTACTATATTATGTCCCTTATGATGATTTCCTTTATTTGTTTCTACTCCTAATTAATTTTTTTTTTTCTTTATTATAAAGTGTGAAGGAAAGTCGATAATAGATCTCTGGTGGCCATCCCTCTCTTGCTTATGATTCTGAAGTTGTAGCTCAAAACCCTAATAATATAAATTTTTCCGATATTGTAAAGACTTGGTACTGAAAAAAAAAATCAAAATAAAAACTAAGCCTTTAAATACTGGAGATGTGAACTTCGTAAGAAATTTATGCCTGACAGAATAACATAGCTTAATGGTTCTCCTTTTCATAGTTAGAACACTCCAACCTCTTCCAGCCTATCTGAATTGTACAACTAGAGAAAGTCAAGAACATTCTGATCATTCTGATTAGAGACCCCAGCGAGGTGAATGTAAAAAACCATCCAAATTTATCAAGTGAAATTTCAGGACTCTACAAAATCCTTATTCGGGTGGCTTACACCAGAAAAGATGTAAAAGCAACTAATGAACAGCCATGCTAGTAGTAAAAGATTGACCTTGATCTTTCAATTAAACAATAGCTCTATGAATCAGTTTGATTCTAATCATACAATTGCTCTCGTAAACAATCATAATGCTGTGTACTTGGCTCATGGCTTATGGCTACATTCTCAGCCTGTAATTTTTTAATTTCATCTGACCAGCCTTCGATCCCTAAACAGATGCATCCATAAATACTAAATGTTAGTTGCAGAAAGCAATAAGTGTAATTTACATTCTTCTTTTGTATCATGTGCATGCGTGCAAGGCAACTAACTGTTATTGCTCGGGCAGGTTAGTTCTATATATTGAATAATAATAAAGATTTCTTAGTTTTAACATTACTTTGATAAACCAGTTATTAAATCCTGCTACAAAGTAAAAATTGTGCAGCATACTGCTGCATTGTTTCTCCATGTATATTGTATACATGTGCATGAAGAAGAAAAATAAACCGCAGTATTGGGAAAATAATTGTGGGTGTTATATCCACAACAACAAAAATATTAACCCCAGGCAAATTCAGAAAATTTAATTAGCCTTTGGTTTGCCACAACTTTTTTTTTTATATATAGGTTAGTAGAAAGAACTTCCCCCGAACACCATGAGGGTTGGCAATATTTCCTCCCACCCTAGTGTTTTATTACCCTGTGAGCTGCGACTCCTACAATATTGCTAGAATTTGAGCCTCTTGGAATTACTAACCATTCGTATGGTAAGGTCAGAAGGTGCATCAGTCAACAGTTGACATGAAGGACTGGATCCCAAATATTATAAAAAGAACTCCGCCTGACAAGGCAACCTGCATCGTAGAAATTGTGACTTGCTATGTTATAAATACTTCATAAGATAATATTCAAACCTAGAGATGGCAACTCAGTATCATCCCATTTTCTTTCTTTCAAAAATTAGTTAATAGTTTGCGAACCCAGTATATATGCATAATGCTTAATGATCACATATATATGACTCCATTTTTCTCTTAATTTATAAAATTAAAGAAACACATCCTGCCTGCATTTTTTTTAATAGGGTAAAGATAGGAATAGCAACATCTGCTGTGTCCCACTGCCACTTCTATATAGGCCCCATTTGGGATTGCGGTTCTCAAACTGCATTTTGAGACTTTTTTTTTTTTCTGTATTTTCATCAGGTTTTTGGGAAAAGCATGTTTTTAGGTGCTTTTCCCCAAAGCAGTTTTCCAAAAGCAATTTTTAGAAAAATAATAAAGAAAAAAGGCCAAAACCTCTCCCACCACAACCCCAAACAGGGCCTACAGACAGCACCTTAACAAGCCAAAAGCTAAAAGCAAGCATTGGTAATTACTATTTTCTCAGATATCTGAGATGCCAAGCTCTTTCCTCCAACAACGGCAGCAGTTGTACACAATGCTTGTCCTCTGAAAATAACAAAAGAAAACACTATAAATACAAATATACAAACTAGTCCTGATAACCAAGCAAATAGCATAACTCCAATAAATACAAGAAGAAACCAACACTATATCTTACAAAATTCCACCAAGAACAACACCAAATGGGTTTTCATCTGCAGCCAGACCAATGGTAGCTATCTGAAATGGAAGCCATTAATTATGAAAAATAAGAACGACAGGAAAGTGACTGTGATTATAAACATTCAAAGCATGCAGTCCACTGCTAGTTCTTACTTGGCTCTTGTCACCCCATTCACCAAAGAATGTGATGGAAAAGGCCTGCACAACAGATATAAAGAAATTGTAAGCCCCATAGAGTTTAACCTAATAGATTACAATTAATATTTACCTTCAAGAGTATAGGTGAGAAGAACTGAGAGAGAAATGGTCGCCTCTGCTTCTTCAATTCATCATCAGACTGGAAGAAATAGTTGAACATTTAAACATATGAACGTAATCCAAGGAAAAAAGAAGGCTTAAAATTTTTCTATTGAATGAAGGAGCTCATTATGCTTCCATTTATGGCACAATAGAGCATTATGCCATGTGGAGATACAAAGCAAGAACATGAAGTTTTGGAAACAACTATTTCATCCAATAATAAAATCCCAACACACACATTCCCACTTGAATTAGCCAAGCACCATATAGCAAAGACACCAGTCTAACAGCTTTTTGAAAAGAAAATGCGGTCTATGCTCAGACAAGTCCTACATAGGCCGATAATTAAGAACAATAATTTAGCTAACAGCATAATTCACATTACTTAGACATCTGTTTAATTTGTGAAGTACAATTATTTTACCTTTGATTAGAAAATTTTTGGAAATGGAAACCATAGAAACATAAATATCAAGAACATTAAACCATAAGAGCAAATAACAAAAAACAAACATTTATAGTATCAAATAAAGCAAGTATGAGATGGTAGCGATGGGATTCTACCTTGACACCCTCTTTTGTTGTTCCTGTGTTAGCTTTCCAATCTGCATCCTAATAACAAAACAAAGGCAGAGTAAAATACTATTTCCCTTAAATGGAGAAGTCACTGCAGGAGAGAAACAAACCAATTTTGCTTCAACTTCAGCCAATTCCTCAGCCTCCCTGTTGGATAAAATAGAATTAAGATCTAATAAAGCAGATTGTAAAAAATAAATCAGATGCTAAACAAACTAAACAAAAATTGATGATGATGACAAATCTTACCCTTTATCAGTAAATCCATCCCACAAGGACCAAATCCCAAATCCAAAAAACAGTAATGTTGTTATGTGATGCGTCCATGTACGAGAGAGCTGACAAAAGTGCAAGTCATCCCGAATATTATAATGGTTAGGTGCAGTATCTGCAATTTAGCTTATACACGTAAAGCACTTCCAGGCAGCAAGCAGACAGCTTACCAGGTTTGGTGCAGCCCAGCCAACAACAGCAGAAAGGATAGTCATTACCTGGAAAACAACAAGGAGCTTCACTAATAACGCAGATATGAGGTATAATGAAGGAACTGTCACCCCCTGCCTCCAACCACACCACCTAAACAACCAAAAAAAAAAAGTAGAAGAAGAAGATGATAACTTACAACCAATGCTGCTAGGCAACCTGACAAAACAAGTCTCCTTGGGTGACGCATTGCCAAAATCTTGGCACCAGCAACATAAGTCAAATGAGCACAATTATTACTTGTGAAAAGAAAAAAGAAAAAAGAAAATAGCTTTTATAGTACTTATCAGAGCAAAACTATTGAACAAATTCTAACACTTTGAGAAACAATATAAATGGGAAGTCAGGTGAAAATCTATGTGGTGGTACAACTTCTAACTTTCCAGAATCCAAATAATTATGCTGATACTTTACGTTGAAAATAAAAAGGAGAAGAAAAGAGCGACCCTGAATATGAACTATGCACATTGGAAAAAATCCAAAGAAATTTCAACATCCATTTTTTTATCATTTAACTCCAGTCATAGTTTACTTCTCAAGAACGTCCTTTGACTAAAACACGAAGACCACATACATTATCATTATCATCAGCCTTAATCCTTTGTTTACTTATACCACTGAGTTATATCAGTACACAACACCAACTTTTGGAGCACTCAAAACCACAAATATAATCCTTCTAGCAGGCCATTCATACACAAAAATTTTACATTTTATACAATTAGTAATAAAAGATTAGCACTTAAAAAAAATATATTAACTGACTCTAAAACTATTGGCTATTAAAGTGTTTTTCCTCATCCTTTGAAGGCATAGCTGCAGCTGCAGTTGAGATTATATTAGCTGAGAGCAATAATTGGTGAACTAAAGGTTGAGAGGTTTGGTTAAAGAAAACTAAATGCAGCATTATATAATCTTTAATGCACGTTTCACTAAAAGTTCAACAGATGAGCAAAAATCCAAAATGTAAAAAGAAAATTCTACAAACACTATACCAAAAATGTGTAACAGGAAAATCCAGGTCGGTAACGACTGGAGAAATAACAACCAACCAAAAAAACAACTAATTGATCGAAATCGTGTCACAGCAACATATAAAGAATTGAGTGTATACAATTAATAATAAATCATAAAACAAGAATCAATCCTATGCTGATGGCCCCTGGTGAAGCAACCTAATTCAGCACTTTCTAACAAAATTGCACTTTTATACACATAACAATTTGTTCAAAAACAAATACACCAACAGCAGAAAGATATCAACCCTACATCATTCTATCAGCTAAGCACGGAAAACATTTTACTCCTCTTCATAAATTTCAGATTCCTCTATCAATGCACACTCCAAGCGTCAATCCAGCTTTAGAAAATTGACTAATTAAGGAATCAGATCAATAAAATTAAGACAAATAATACTAACCGCGGCGGCGAAAAAGGTCTTGTCGCCGATCTCAGACAGCACAGTCATGGCGAGAGACTTAGTGAACCCCTTAATCACGGAATAAAAAAGTTAATTAGACACCAACGCCAGCTTGATTGTGTATAGAAGCTTTGGTTATTTAATTAATTACCTGAACAACTGAATTCATATTTGCTTGGTGTTGATTGCAGAAGGAGAAGACTCAGACAAAAATAGCTAAATTTCAATTTTAGTGCAGAAAGAGAGATTTGTTTAACCAGCTCGCTCGCTCGCTCGCTCAGTGTATGTAAAGAGGAGGTGAGTAGAGGGCGGCGATTCGAGCGAGGGCGAGTCGGCTCAGTTTTTGAATCAAAGAGAAATCGGGCAAGTAGTTATATATTAATTAAAAAAATGGAGAACGTGAAGTTGAAAATAGGAGAAGAAGACGAGATTTATATAAATAAGTTAATTAATTAATTTTAATTAAGAAGAAGAATAAGGGGTGTTTGGCATTGCTGTTGAATTCTGCTGTTGTTGATTTGAAAAGTACTGATTCAAAAAGTGCTGATGAAAAAAGCAATTTATATGTTTGGTAATAAATTTAAAAAGTGTTGTTTGGTAATAAATCTGTTTGGTTAAAGTTATTGTAAAAGTGCTGATTAAAGTGAAATGACTAAAAAAGATAAATATTTAAAAAAATATAATTTTGATATTTATTTATGTTAAT
>CATIWO010342261.1:0-25630 GCA_949673435.1 Macaranga tanarius | reverse complement strand
GTTCCTCATGTTGATGGCCTTCCTCTTGGAGCTGAAACCTGCTCTGATGTACCCTTTTCGCTTGAGAATAATCTCTGCACAGCTTTTGATCAAACACAGCAACAAGTTAAAACCATTTTAGGCAATATCAGGCCTGATTTTGTGCTTTATGATTTTGCTTATTGGGTTCCTGCTTTAGGACGAGAGTTAGGGTTCAAGGCCATTGCGTACTATATCGTATGTGCTGTTGGACCAGCCTTTTGTATCACGCCCTCTAAGAAGATTACCAAGGACATGACTGTTGAAGAGCTGATGCAGGCACCTCCTGGCTATCCTTCTTCAACTGTGCTACCAAGACCTTATCAGGTTCACCGTCCACCGAGGATGGCCAATGAGTATGGGAGTGGGCTTTCTTTTTATGAGCGAATAGTCACTAGCAAGAAAGAAAGTGATGCAATTGCTATTAGGACTTGCTATGAGATTGAGGGCCCTTTCATTGACTATCTAGCACAGCAATATTCGAAGACAGTGCTGGTAACAGGTCCTATCCTGCCTGAAAATCCCATAACAAAGCTCGAAGAGAAATGGGATAATTGGCTAAATAAGTTCGAAGCAAGTTCTGTAGTGTATTGCTCATTTGGAAGTCAGACCATACCAGAAAAGGTTCAATTTCAAGAATTGATTTTGGGGTTCGAGTCATGTGGTTTGCCATTTTTTGTGGCATTAAGGCCACCAAGTGGATGCTCAACCATTGAAGAAGCATTGCCAGAAGGGTTCGAAGAGAGAGTTAAAGGAAGAGGTTGTGTGTATGGAGGTTGGGTTCAACAGCCACAAATACTAAGCCACCCATCAGTTGGGTGCTTTGTGAGTCACTGTGGGTCTGGTGCGATGTGGGAATCCTTGTTAAGCGACTGCCAAATAGTTCTAATACCGCACTCGTTTGACCAGATTTTGTACACCTCGTTGATGGTAGAAGAACTGAAAGTTGCAGTAGAAGTGAAGAAAGACAACGGGTGGATTTCCAAGGAGAAACTGTGCAAAGCTATTTTGACTGTGATGAGCAATGGCAATGAAGTTGGTGTAGAGGTGAAGAAAAATCATGCTAAGTGGAGAAAAATGCTATCATGCAAAGACACGCAAGAAACAATAATTGACACTTTCATTGATAACATGCAAGCTCTGTTGTAATATGGAACTTGGATGCATTCAGAACTTTGTTGTCCAAGTGAATTGTTAAGGTACATTGTCCACTTCTTTTTTTTCGTCTACTTGTGTTTCTTTGGTATGTTGCTGTGGTTTCTAGATACCAAATAATTTGGATCAAAACAAATAAATACTATCTCTCCAAAGTTTTCGGCTTGTTATATAAAATTTATATTTCCTCTTATGTGAATAGAATTATTTTATATTTGACGTGAGGACTTTATTTTGTGACCAAACCTATTATTATTAATTTTCGACCATTAATTTTTGATTGGATTATGTTTTTGACTCTAAATTTTTTATCATTACTATTCAGATTATGATATATGTCACTAATAAATATATAAAGAGTGTTGTCTCTAACTAAATAAAAATAAAATTTTATTTTAAAAATTATTTATTTATTCTATTAATAGAAATACTTTAGCTTTACTAAATCACCAGCTGCCACATTAAAACCTAGTACCTTTGAAAGCTTTACAAAATTTAAAGCAATGTTAGGACATTTAATGTACACAATAGAGAATGAAGATCTACCTGTTGCATTATCAATGATGTTGTTATAGGCAAACTTCACATGTGTTATGGCAAAATCTCAATTGTTTTGGTCTATCCATGCAAATACTCCGAATAAGATTCTTCAATTTCCTATTAACCACCTATGTCTAACCATCTATTTGTGGATGTGCCATACTACTGAAGTTCAAAGATAAATCAAACATCTTCCAAAGAATCATTAAAAAATGATTAAGAAACCTAGTGTTACGATCAGATGTAATGGTCTCTGGTAACCCATATAACCTTAAAACCTCCCTAAAGAATAGTTTAGTTATAAAAGATACATTTGCAGTCTTCTTATATAATAAGAAATGCACCATCTTAGAAAATTTATCCACTACAATAAATATTGAATCCATATCTCATTGAGTTCGCAGTATACCGAATACAAAGTCTATCGAAAGATCTTCCCATATAGCATTGGGAACTAATAACGGCATATACAAACTAGTATCCTATGTTCTATCCTTTGCCATTTAACATACATAACACCTATACATGATAATTGTCATGCCTCTCATCAATTTAGGCCAATAGTATTACACCTTCGCAACTTCAATGGCTTTATCCTTTCCAAAATGACCCAATAAGTAGCCACCATGCAAATTTCTAATGAACTTCTCACGAAGAGATGTGAGAGGAAGAAAAAGGTACCCACTCTTTTGAAGGAAGTTTGGATCATGCAACAACCAAAGGTGTAGAATTTTAAAAATTTTGATTGCATGCAACTCTTGCATTACACATGAACCACATCCATACCCATAAATCATATCACATGGCAAATATATATTTAAACATGCATCAAGGACAACATAATACATCAACAAACAACCAAGTCATGCATTCATAACACAAGACCTAACAACTAAGGGTTTGGTAACACTTACAAAACTCTAAGTTGTTAGCACGCTTGACAAGCTTTGGTCGATGTTGATCTACAAGCTCCAAACTTTCAAATGTGAAGCCTTTAGCTTGAAACACACGGATTGCACAAGGATGATCTTCAAGGATGGTGAAGCTCTACCCACAAGCCTCTCTTTTCTGACGCAAGAGCTTGTTAGAGGCACTCTAAGCTTGAATGTATGGAATAAGGATGCAACTTTCAATGGATGATGGATTTGATCTTGTACAACTCTTGTACACTAATGAGAGCTTGTACAACTCTTGTACACTAGTGACTTCAACTTGAGAGGACACAACACTTGTATATATTTGTAACAAATTCTTTACACTTAAAGAAGAAGAAAGAAGAAGACACTCCCTTTTTTTTCTCTTTTTTTTAGAATATCAAATTTTGCTCTCAAATGTGCATAAGCATTAGTTAGTTTGTTTCTACACCCTCTAGTAAATATCAACATAAACAATTTGATAATAGCTTGAGTATCTCATACTCAAGCCACATGCATTGCCATAGCTTGAGTGTCTCACACTCAAGCTACATGCATTTGATAGATTGAGTTTTTATACTCTATCTATAGCATGGCTTTACTTTATAAGTTAGTGAGTGTTGTTTGGTTACATGGATAACCTTAGCCTTGATATCATTAACACTTAATGGATATGGGCTAAGGTTATGGGTATATGAGCTTCTCTACACTTAGAGGAGGCCCACTCCATACCAAACTAGACAACTTATGGGCTGATTTAAATTCTTTAAATAAAGCCCAATCATAAGTTCATTTCAAGTCCATCTTTATCAATATATATATGGTCCATCTCATGGGCCATCTTTATTAATATATATGGTCTATCTCATAGCTCATATATGAATGCATTTAGAGGCAAATATTAATCTAGTCCTTGAACTTAACATTATATATTAAATCAAGTTCAAATTAATATTTATTTAATTACAATTAAGTCCCAATATTTGGATTTAGATTCCGGGATATGCTAGATTCCCGTATACGTACAAATCTAATTCAATTAATTTATTTGATTAATTAAACTCTTTAATTAATAATTAAATTGATATAAATCTTCATATGTGCAACCCTTGTGTGTGTGATTTACTAGGTTCAAGTCTAAATGGCAGTGAAAAATAATATTAACACTTAATATTATGGAAGCACCTTTCCACACCAAATGCGAAAATCTCAATTAATCACATTTGGTTCCCATAAGTCGTGAGTGACCCCCCAGCATAGATATCACGACTACCCAATTAGAAATGAATATTTTATGTAGATCTACAAGAACTATAGAATACAATTACCGTGCACTAAATATCCCTTAATTATAAGATCCCGATAACGGTTAGAGTCACAATTTAGTCAAACTTTAATTGCCTCAATTATATGACCTCATCTTAAGTTTAATTCTTTGATAAAATATGACTACTATTAGAAACTCTTTTCTAGTACTGAAACTCTTTTTGGGTAAGTCGAGTTTGACCTGGCCAAGTACTTATTCATTAAGAATAACTTAGATAGCATAGGATATTATCCCGGTTCACTCCAGGTAATGAATTCCATCTTGGCCAATCACTCATCCCTATATATAACCAACTAGAGCCACCATACGCCATATACCCATACGTGGCTAGCACAAGTATGTAAGTGATAACAAACTTTAACCAACTATATATAGATGACCGCATCACCTCAAGTCAAAGGACCATATGCACTATTATGTCTAAGATTATGATTATTGATTAAAGTGAATTTCCATACAATCACAAATCTTACGTCACAGTTTGATCCACCCGTCACATGAGTATCCACGTATTTATTCTAATATCTCATATCAAGTAGCATGAGACTCACTACCTCCCACTATCGATATCACATATCGATCAAGGAAAATAGACAGAGATGATAGTCTAGAGATTAATACTACCCATATTTTAATCCAACGACTATGAATATTTATAGCATATGTACCAAATGAGTTTGTCACTCATATTATCAACTCTTGATAATAAACTCATTCAATATAATACTAAGGGTAAATATTCAAATAAACTTAATACTTAACTTAAATGAATATTTCCTTGCCATAGGGATGAATATACAATGTTCACATACAATAATGGCCCTAGGGCTCATATATACTAACAATCTCCCACTTACACTAGTGTCATTCGCTATAATATCTAAGACCCATCTTCTCAAGATGGTGGTCTAACTACAGCTGTGTAAGCGCCTTAGTGAGTGGATCAGTCATATTGTCAGCTGAAGCTACCTTCTACACGAGCACATTGCCCTTTTCAATAAGTTCCCTAATAACATGATAGTGCCTTTCGATGTGTTTAGATTTTTGATGAGACCTCGGTTCCTTTTCCAATACAATGGCTCTATTATTATCGTAGAAGAGAGGAACTGCCGACTCAATAGAAGGAACAACACCTAGTTCAGAAATGAACTTCCAAATTTAAACAGCTTCCTTAGCAGCATCCGATGTGGCTATGTACTCGACCTCTATAGTGGAATCAGCAGTGATCCTTTGCTTGGAACTCTTCCAGCTTACTGTACCTCCATTACAGGTAAAGACAAATTTGGAGATAGACTTTCTATCATCCACATCTGACTAGAATTTAGAATCTGTGAAACTCGTAAGTTATAAGTCACCTCCTCCATAAGTTAAGACTAAATCTTTAGTCCTTTTCAAGTACTTAAGGATAGCCTTAACTGCCACCCAATGCTCCAAGCCTGGGTTAGATTGAAACCTGCTAGTCACACTAATAGCATAGGCAATATACATAGCATACATTAGGCTTCCTAAAGCTGAAGCATAAGGAACCTTGGCCATCTCCGCTATTTCCTCAGATATTTTAGGTGACATCATCTTGGAAAGGTGGATACCATGCCTAAATAGTAATAATCCCCTCTTGGAATTAAATATGTTGAACCTCTTCAATACCTTTCCCAAGTAAAGACTTTGAGATAAGCCTATTATTCTCTTTGATCTATCTCTATAAACTTGAATCCTGAGAATATAGGTAGCCTCTCCTAAGTCTTTCATTGAGATGGTCTTAGCCAGCCATACTTTCACAAAAGTCATCATACCGACATCATTCCCAATGAGAAGTATGTCATCAATATACAAGATTTGGAAAGTGAGTTGGCTCCCACTAACCTTCTTGTAAACACATGGCTCATCCTCGTTCTTAATGAAATCATAAGAATGGATAGCCTAATTGAAACGATGATTCTAAATCTTAGAAGCTTGCTTTATACCATAGCTCTATGAAGCTTGCACACTTTTAAGCTTTCCTCGGATTCAAAACCCTTGGGTTGCTCCATGAAAATGTCTTCCTTAATATAACCGTTAAGGAAGGTGGTCTTGACATCCATTTGCCAAACCTCATATTCATAGTATGCGGTAATAGCAAGAAGAATCTGAATGGATTTAAGCAAAAAGAAACCTTTATGAGTATAACTAGATGGAAATAGAGGGCAAAAAGGTGGTCTATTGGCTCCCACAAGTAAGTAATTAGAGTTCATCTAGCACAAAAATATCATGGGAAGATGGAAATAGAGGGCATGATGATAAAATGAAGGAAGACTACTAAAAAGAGGTGAATCTAGCGGTGACAAATGTAGAGTAACAAGAGGACGAGGTGGTAGTAAAATAGATTGGCTAGAGAAGGCAGTAGCAGACTGGATTGGCATGGGGAGGTGGTGGCAGCGACATACGTGGATCAGTAGAAAAAAGAGTCTATCGAAAATGTAGATAGACAAAAGGAAGAGGAGGCCACAAACATAGCTTAGAAGGAGGCAATTACTGTGGCAGATGTAGATTGACTGAGGAGGATGTGGTGGCGGCTAGGGTTTTAAGCTGTAAGGAGTGTTTTTCTCCACTCTGGTTATGAAATTTTTAAGAGAGTGTGTTCTTTTACTTGGTAGGAATAAATCAAAAAAGAATACTATTAAGGATGGTAGCATGTTAGGAAAAGGAAAAGAAAGAGGGTTAGGGTGAAATTGTTTTTTTAGGTTCTAATTGATATTTTTTATTAGAAAAATACAATTCAATATAAGTGGAAAATGGTTTGTTAATCTTCGGTCAAAATGAGGGGCTTAAAAACGTGGTTTTTCAAATTTTTGCAGTTAAATGAGTCAAGAATATCTTTAAGGGCCAATTCGCTCCTCATTATAAACATTAGGGGGAAACATGTACCCTTACCCATATAAATAAATATTGTTGGATTTTAATTCTTTTTATTAGTTTACTTTTTAAATTTTTATTCAATTAAATTAAATTTTTTACCACTAAAATATTTCTAAAGTGATATTTTAGCATATTAAGATGTATTTATTTGAAAAATTCTAAATAATAAATCAAATTCAATGTCTTTTTCTTTTTCAATCTAATTATATATTTTTAAAATTATTAAAAAATTTAAATTTTCTTATTATTAAACAAAAATATATAATGAACATTTATTTTTGTTTTATTAATATAATAGTTGATTGTTTTATTTTACTGTTAAATATGCATATTGTTTTAACATTATTTTATATATTTGTAATAATATTACTAAGTAGGTATTAAAATGTAAGTAGAATCAAAGTACAACCTCATAAATATTACGAAAAGTATTAAAGTGACTAACACATATTACTATTTTTTTTTACTTATCTCTTTATATTTTTTTATCTAACTTTAATTTGTTTCTGGTCATTGAATTAAATTTAAATATTAAATATTATTCTTTTAATTATAAAATTGAACATTTATTTTCTATTTTGTTTTCATTTAAATTAATATTTTTCAAATTTGAAATAATTGAGTCAAAGAAAAAAATAAAAATACTTTAAATTAATTTACGATTTTTAAAATAGGACAATAAACATTTAAACTTACATAATTTACTAAAGATATTATTTTAAATTTTTTTTATAGATTTAAAATTTAATTAAATAAAACAATAAATTTTTAAAATTTAGACACTTGTGTATTTCTTTCCGTTCCACAAATTGATGGCTATGAAAATTATTAAATATGAAGGAACTTTTGAGAGAAGAAAATTGAAAATGGAATTCTTCTATAAGACATATTATCGGGATGTTACAACTATAGAAATTGCAATAGTAGACTTGGCGAATATAGGTTTATGCGTTTGTCCACTTTTAGATAAAAGGAATTTAGAAGTTTTGAAGAAACCTCAGGTTTCAAATGCTCAGATTCAATAAACTTTTGAGATTTTTAAAACTAATAAGATTTTTAACTTTCTTCTAAAGGAAAATTTCATCAAATTACTGCCATATCATAAAATACCAACCAATGAAAATTGAAAGGGAGAGAGTACTATAAGTATCAAAAAAAATTTTAACCATTCCACCAATACTTGTTCGATGTTTAAGAATATGATATAAGATAAAATCAATAAAAAAGGTACTAAAATCTTCAAAGAAGAAAGAGGCTATACTTATTGATGAAGATCCATTTCCACCTATTGCATTGGTGAATTTTATAGGTGTTGACTTAAAGACACTATTAGATTTAAAGAAAAAGATCAGAGAAAAAGAGAAACTACTAGAATCTCAGCATGAGCATAAGAAATTAGAGTGAAAGATTGATAGATGGGAAAAGATGCATTTAGGCCCTTCATGTTTGGTCTAGAGTTCAGATAGGCCCTCAAAAGTTTTTTTTTTTGGACTTAAATGCAAACCTAATGTTGTTCAATTGGCTCATCTAGCCCCTTCAAAAAACAAAAAGTATCTAAAACAATTACAAAATGGTCCCTAAAATTAGTTCTCTATTTAAATATTTAAATTAATAAACAAAATTGTCCTTAATTTTTTATTAATAGTATAATTTTTAAGAAAAAATATTTTACTTAATTATCAACTATTCTAAATTAAATTATAATTTAAACTAATTAAATTAAAAAATACAAATAAAATTGAATTTTATTATTATTATTATTATTATTATTATTATTATTATTATTATTATTATTATTACTATTACTATTACTATTACTATTACTATTACTATTACTATTACTATTACTATTACTATTACTATTATTATTTTATGCACACACATACTCTAATACTTGATTATAAATTAGTTAAATAAAATTAAATATAAAAAAATTAAATACTTGGAAAGTAAAGGTTTCTTTTTGCTCCTCCTTGTTGCCCCTATGTTTAATAATTTCTTTTTATTGGAATTTATAAGTTTTAGTTCAACTCTAGTAACTTTTTAGTTTCTATATTTCTTAAATA
The DNA here is from genome assembly GCA_949673435.1 of Macaranga tanarius. Classification (NCBI taxonomy): domain Eukaryota; kingdom Viridiplantae; phylum Streptophyta; class Magnoliopsida; order Malpighiales; family Euphorbiaceae; genus Macaranga; species Macaranga tanarius. The sequence goes on along the minus strand of CATIWO010342261.1, from coordinate 16,715 downwards.
TATTACAGAAATTAAATGTTTTGAGAGTAAAGGCTCCTTTTCTCCTCCTCTTTATCCTATTTGCTAATATTATATTGTTAATGAAATACTTAATATTGAAATATATAAATATTAGTTCGGTTATAGTAAATTAATTTTATTTTTTATTTTTCTTTAAATATATAAAAATTAAAATTTTGCAGAGAAAAGATTCCTTTTTACTCATTCTCTCTACCCCTATTTATTAATATTATATTTTTAATAAAATGTTTAATATTTTTATAGATATAAAAAATAGTAGAGGGGGAGTAAAAAAGGAATTTCAATATTAAACATTTAATTTTTTATATTTTAATTTTATTTAGCTAATTTAAAACAAAATATTCGGGTTCATGTGTGTGCTAATAATAATAATAATAATAATAATAATAATAATAATTTCATTTTTATTTTTATTTTTATTTTTATTTTTATTTTTATTTTTATTTTTTAAAATTATAATTTAATTTAGAATAGTTGATAATTAAATAAAATAATTTTCTTAAAAATTATACTATTAATAAAAAATTAAGGATAATTTTATTTTATTGATTTAAAAATTTTAAATATTTTGATAGAAAAGTAATTTCAAGGACCATTTTATAATTGTTTTAGAAGCCATATTTTTTTGAAGGGGCTAGTTGAGCTGATTTAGCAACATTAGGTTTACATTTAAACCAAAAAATATTTTGAGGGCCTATCTGAACTTTGGACCAAACATGAAAGGTCTAAATGCACCTGTTTTCTTGATAGAATCCCTCGTTGTAAGTTCATTAATGAAAAATACTTGAAAAAATATTTTTCCACAATATAAAAATGAAAGAGAAGCAAATGAAATAAGTGACTAGCCTTAGGTCAGAAATGTGCCACTTAGAGTTTATGGTGGTAATATTTTGTGAATTTTGTAATTAAGCTTGATGGCTACTACTTTAAGTAAATAAAATTTGAAATTGTCAAGTTTTGGAATGTTATTACTTGTTTGTTATTTTGATGGTGGAGAAGTACAATAGTTTATTTGGTTGTTTGATAGTGTGAGAATAACAATATGAACAAAAATATTTTGACAAAATGTTAGCAGAATAATGGCTGAAAATGAGTTGTTTTGTATCATAAGTACATGGTTGTGGTGCACGTGTGATGTGTTCCACCATACCTTGGAAAAAGTAGCAATTAGTCAATATAAAAACAAATAAAATTAAATTCATAGCTTGTTATAGGAGATGTAGTATAAATTTTAACACTTTGGCTTGAATAAAGCACATGGGCCAAAATTTGTGATTTTGCTAGCAAAAATGGAGTCATGGTTGTTGATAAATTGAAGCTATAGATATAAAATGATAAACATGCAGAAAATTTGTAAGCAAGTGCTTAGATTTATTTGCCAAAAGTATTTGACTTGTTATGGAGGATTGGTGACTTAGTCCACAATACAAGCAAGATGTGTCAGGTACTTTTTCAAAAATTGTTTAGTTTATGGCCACAATATATGACGTTTAAATGATGCAATTTAAGTGAAAATGGCCATTGCAAATGTAGTAAAAGGTCACTTAAAATGAACAAATATAAAGGAGCATAATATGCTAAATTCAAAATAAAAATTGGTTTAATTTTAGTAAGTAATATGTTGGCAAATTCAATAAAGTTTATAAAGCAAAGTTTTAGCTATAAAAATTTATTTTAAGCTAAAACTTAAAAGTAAGAGCACAACATCACCACAAATCAACATAGAACCTTAAGAAATTAGCCAAGTAAGTGATGCTATGAAATTATTTTAGGTAAATATTGGTATTGCCAAAATCAATTTGAGGACATGAAATGCATAATCATTAATAAATTTGATGCTCAAGAATTAGGTTTAGCTAATCAATGAAATTTGGCAAATTTTTGAGAATGGTAAAAATCAACATGCAAATTTTGCTTAAATGCTTAAGGACATGATGCAATTTTAGCCAGTTATAGTCTTTGCTGCTAAAATAATTCAAAAGATTTGCAAAGTTTATTACCTATAAAATATTTATCTAAGCATTTAAGTTAACCAAAGTTTCTTCAGTATAAGGTTATGACCATTGTCCTTGGAGCATCAGTGTAAAAACATTTATGCTCATCATCACAAAATTACTAAGCATGATCCAAAATCAAATCTGAACATGATTTTGGTTCAACACATTACAATTTCACAAAGAAAATCACATCAAATCTCAACACAATTAGAAAAGCAATATTCAAAAAAGATGGAAATTTACTTATCTTGAAACATTTATAGGTGTAGTAGCGAATTGATTTATTTATTACTTGAGGATTGAGGTGAGGTGCAGCTGTGGTTTCACGAGAGAAAGAGCTAAGGATACGGTTAGCTACCTTCAAGTGATAGCTACTACAATTGAGAGGGAGAGTTGCCTTATGTGAAGAGAGGAGAACGTGACCTACTAGCTCCTAAGGTTGGTGATGATCACGATCAACAAGAGCAAAAAATGGAGGCTTTATGGCATTGGAGATTTACAGCGTCGTAGTTCACAATAGTAATGATAGTAACATCACAAACCTAAGGAAGGACGGTAGCAACTGCATTGGATGAGAGGGAGTTGATGTTGTGAACTTCGGTGAGAGCGGTAGAGATGGCATAATCTCAAGCAGCAATAAAGGCAACAGTGCTGGCAAATGGTTGATCTTTCTAATCAATAGTAGCAATGGCAACAGTGTGGATGACGTTGGAAGTGGTTTTAAGAGGAGTATCTTTATGTTTTTGGGCAACAACAGTAAGTGAAGAGTTAATGTTTTGCATTTATAAGAAGAGAATTAAGGGTTTTGGGTTATTTTAGGTTGTTAATAAATTGAAGAAATTAGGAAATTTGATATAGATTTTTTGATTTTTGAAAAGATAAGACTATGGGTAAACAAATTTATTGAGAACTTAAAATTTGAAGATGAACTTGGTGGGCAATTAAAAAGAGAGCATGAGGAATATTGATGAATGAGTATGAAATTTCAAAGTTCATTAAGGGAAAGTAAAGTTAGAGAAGCTTATATATATACATATAATTAGTTAATGGCTTAGCCCAAATTAAATATATTTGGGGAGCATTATTTATATCTAATTTCAAATTTTCACTAAGTTCTGTCAAAGCCTAATAGCCCATGACTAATTATAAAGTCCAGCCCGTGAAAAATGCTTTGAGGAAGAAGATATGTGAAGTTTTTAAAATATTTTTAGAGGAACTGAGGAGCTGAGGAAGAAGTGACACTAAAATTTATATTACAGGAGCTAAGGAACTAAGGAGTTGAGGTAAAAATTAAGTAAGTTTCTGGAATGATTGAGAAAAACTGATAAAATTATGAATATAAGCAACTCAAGACCTCAACAATGCAATCAAACATAACTCATTACACAATAATTAATATTCAGTAACTTTAATTTCATCTAAAAATTCTTATTCATTAGCAACTTACTTATTTAACTTTTTTCTTTGTTTCGCTCAAGTTTATAAACACTTCAAAATTATATGCTTTTTGTTTATATTCTATAATTCTATAAACTCTATATGAATTTTTCTTTAAAGTTTACTATTCATTGCAATGTTCAACTTTTGTTTTCATTATACAATCTCTCGTAATTAATTCAAGACCATATTTAATTTGCAAATCACATTGGAATTCGAGCAAATTGAGGTAAAGAAGCTCAAAAATCCACATTGTCTGGTTAGAAGTTAGTTTCTATTTGAGGAACTAAATTCCTCTGGCACTCTCACACATTAAATCAAATCTAATTTACCAAAAATACATTAATAGTATCCTAAGAGTTTTGGAACTATTTAAGAAAAGTAGTTTCAAGTTGTCTGCCTTTGGGAAATATCTTAAAAGTTTTGAGATTGTCTAAGAAAGGTAGTTTCAACCTATCTACCTTAGGGTAATATTCTAAGAATTTTAAAATGATCTTAAAAGGTAAATAGTTAAAACTTTAAATGAGATTAAGTGTCTGTTGAAGATGGCGAGACTATTAAAGATGGTGAGGCTGTTGAAGATGGTGAGGCCGGTGAAGATGGTGAGGCTATTAAGCATGGTGATGATAGTGATTTTGTCGATTCCAACTATGATTTGAAGGAAGATGATATTGATAATGATGATGATCAAATATTTAATTAGTTTTTAGACAAAGATATTGAGAGGGATAGGCTTAGATATAGGGGTAAAATGATGATGGAAGATTATGCCATTTTTTAAGATACTATATATACTGATTCTGATATAAAATCCACTTTTGGTAGTGATGAAGAAGGAACAACTTCAAAAAAAGCCTAAATTTCTTGAGTTTGGTGAGGAAGACTTGTCTAATCTTTATTTTAAAATTGGGATAAAATTTAGATAATTTAAGTAGTTTAAAAAAGGTTGTTAAAAACTATACAATTATGAATAGGTTTTAGGTGAAGTTCAAGCCAAATAACAATAATAAGTGTAAGGCAATATGTTATAAAGGTTGTCTTTTTTATATATAAGATTTACTAATAGTGACTTGTAACAATACAATGAAGATAAAATCAGGAATATTTGACCACACATGCAAAAAAAAATCATGATATCAAGCATGTAAATGCACAATGGATAGTTGAGACATACTTAGAGACTTTCAGGGTTGATCCATTATAGTTGGTAGATGGTATTATCAATGCTATTAAAGAAAATCAAGAAGTGACTGTAAGTAAGGTTAAGGCATAGAGGGGTAGAATAATTGCAAGGAATATGATTGATGGTGATGAAAGTGAGCAAATTTAAAAGCTGCATGACTATAGACTTAAGTTGATTCAAAGTAAACTAGGTCCAACTGTTAAATTTCAGTTAGATAATGGAGTATTTATAGACATGTATGTATGCCTTGCTTCTTTGGAACCTAGTTTTAAAATAGGATGCATACCTCTTTTTTTTTTTAGCTGATGGTTGCTTTTTAAAGGGGAAGTTTGGTGGGAAACTCCTCATTTCTATTAGTATAGATATAAATGATTGCATCTATCCAATTACTTACCTTACAATGGCTAAAGAAAATAAGGAAGAAGATGATTTGAAAATCACCAATAGCTATCTAGATATTTATGAGTGATAGAAAAAAGGTGTGATTTAATTTCTTGAATTTCATAAATTAATTTGTCACACAACACAAACTTATTAATGCAATGTATTTTTGTTTATTTTTTGCATATGTAAATAAATGGATATAGGGTCTCATACCTGCTATATAGTAGTTATTCTCCCATTTAAAGCATCGTTTCTATGTGAAACACATAAAGATAAACTTTAAAAAAAGATTAATAGGAAAAGAGTTAAGAGAACTTCTAGAGTATGCTGTTAGAGCTAGTTATGTCCTATTCTTTACCACATCCATAGAAAAATGACTATAAGTTCCCAAGGTGCATATGAATATTTAAACAACATAACTCCCTAACATTGTATTAGGTCACATATTTAGGATCATCCCAAGTGCGATATCCTACTCAATAATTTATTTAAGAGCTTTATTAGTGTCATACTTAATGGTAGGACTAAAGGAATTATCATAATGAATGAGATGATTATTAGTTATCTCATGAAAAGAATTCAAAAAAGGAGAGATTGAATGGAAAAAAAAAGAAACATTTTGTTTTGTCCTAAGCCTCTTAAGTAAATGGAGAAGGGTAGAAAACAGAGACTCTTTAGAAAATAGAAAGGGTATAAAACAGAGTTGGTCATACAAAACTGAAAGATTTGGTGGTGATACTTATAAGGTCATAGTACTAGATAGGGGGTTTGTTGTGAACAAAAAAATAAAAACCTTATACCTTTAGAAAATGAAATATATTAAGTATTCCTTGTTGCCATGCACTGTCTACCATATCTTATAATAATGAGCGGAAACCTTCCTAAAGACCTACAATTATATCATTAATTAAACTAAAGGTAAGGATTTATGGCCTAAGAGTGATTAGACACCTATAATTTTACCTGAGCAAATAAAACCAAATAAAGGTATAAAAATTATTTTAAAGAAAAAGGATAATTAGGAGATTTAAAATGGAATCAAGAATGGGATGATTGTTAGAAAAGGGTCTGTTATGACTTGTACAATTGTAAAAGGGCATAACAAGAGATACTATAGAGTTATAAGTATAACAACTAATGCTAATATATCAAAACCTAAACTACCTGTGAGTTTGTTTTAACTTAATTTAAATTAGTCAAAACCTTTATGAATTTCTTACTACTTATATACTTATTGCTTAACTTATTATTATGCACATATCAGGAAAAATAAAAATAAGGAACAACATATTTATCATGCTTTCACACTTGCACACATAGTGCAATGGATGCCTTATATGAGTTTCCTACGTATTTGTTAGGGCATTGATTATTTATATACTACTTATCCTTATGAATTTGTTGTTTTTATATTTAATGAAAGATTTTCCTATGTATTTACTAGAGCACTAGTAGGACATTGAACCATATAAATGAAGGCCAAATAGATGATAATGTATATGATGTTGTTATTGTGGAACATGGTTCATAGGTATGCATATGAATAAGTCATAGTATACCATATTTTTTTATTTATTGCTTACCATATATGCATTTGATTGGTTGTCAACCTAAGACTTGAACTAGTGGAAGCAGTTGATCCACTAGCAAAATCACCAGAAAGATCTTCAAGTGCTGCTGTAGACATGTAAATTTTCATCAATTATTTTTAGACCAATAAAATATTTTTAGTCTATTAAATAATTTAATTAGGCTAATTAAATATTTTATTCTAATAAATTTATAAAGATTATGAACCAATCAAATATTTTATTTTATTACCTTAATTAAATTATTTTAATGACCAATCAAATTATTTCAAAAAGGCCATTAAGATAATGATAAATAGATAATAATTAAAATTATTATTTATTTAAATAATAATGTAATTTAGCCAATCAAATTATATCAAAGATAGTTAAAATCAATCTTACCATTAGAGTTATAAAATTTTATAACATCTATACTACCTCTACAAGATGCCTATATATAGAAGTGCCTCCCATACTTCAAATCATTAAGAAAATAAGCATTGAAGCTCTGGCAAAATTAAATCCAAATTCTCTATAAAATTATTAAGGTATCTTCAAAGTTCTACAAGATCACCAAGGCATTCTTTATCCAAATTCTTAATCAAATCTAAATTTTTTACAAGATCATCAAGGTATTTTTCAAGTTCTACAAGATCATCCAAGGTGTTCTTCATCAAATTCATATTTGATTTAAGATCAAGCTACAAAAAGCCCTTGAATCAAGTTGTTTCAAAATCATCAAAAGGGCGTTCTTCATTAAATACATATTTGATTCAAGATCATATAAAATCCCTTGAATCGAATTATTTTAAGATCAAGCTACAAAACCCTTGAAGTGCGTGGTTGTTGCGAGATTCGAATCAGAGGATCCATATTCTTTATAATAAGAATATTATTAGAGATTGTATTCCACTTTTCTCAAATTCAATAAAATTTTTGATTTATTCTTTAATTTCCTTATGTGATTTTTTATACACGAAATTTGTATGTATAAATTTCTGCCATGCCTAGTAGGACAATCTCTACCTCTCATCTTTTATTTCATGAATTAACTATTTGAAGAAGACGATACCACAAAAAGGAAAAATGGCTACCTCCAAGAAGTATGACCTTTATTGTCGAGCTGGCCAACCTCAATCTCCAATTTCATTGCATGCTAGTTATCCTAACAACGATAGCTCTAATGTTGTAATGAAAACTAAATCGACTAAGGAATTGTATGAACAAACAATTCCTTTTCCTCAACAATTCGTTGTCTTTCTAAGAACACAAAGGACAAATATCTCTTCTTTATAGATAAATGACCTTTTCTCATTATTCAAATGTGATAATGAAGGAAAAAACTTAAATGCAAGCTCTTTGCCAACTTTGCCTCACCATGGTTCGACTTTAAGTTATAATTTCGGCACTATGTCTATCATGATAACCAACACAACATCGATGGAAGAGCAAATTGCCAATTTGACCAGGATGGTGGAAGAACTTACAAAAAGGTCTAAGGAAAAAGATGCCCAAATTGCATGTTTAACCACTAAGTTGGAAAATGCAATTGGAAAAGAACTAATTAATACAACAACTAACTTGCTAAAAATACAAGAAGAAAAAAAAAGTACTTCTACAACTAAAGCTAAAGGCGAAATTCCAATGGCTATCAACAGCTGAATCTCTACTACTCAACTTAAAGAACTTATAAAAGAGGTTGTCAAAGATTAAGTAGAGACTTTAGCTCAATTTTTATATACGTATGCTAAACCATACATACAAAGAATTGATATGTTGAAGATGCCTCCAAATTACCAACCACCAAAATTTTAACAATTTGATAGCAAGGGCAATCCAAGATAGCAAGTTGCTTACTTTGTTAAAACTTATAACAATACTGGCATGGATGGTGATTTACTTATTAAGCAATTCATTTGATCATTGAAAGGAAACGCCTTTTATTGGTATATAGATATAAAACCTGGCTCAATAGACAGTTGGGGGCAATTGGAAAGAGAATTCCTTAATTATTTTTATAGCACTCGCCGTATAGTTAGCATGATTGAACTTACTATTACTCGCCAATGGAAAGATGAGCGTATCATTGATTATATCAAAAGGTAGAGAAGCCTCAGTTTGAATTATAAAGATACCTTCTGAGTCATCTACCATTAAGATGTGCATCAAAGGTATGAAGTGGGGTTTGTCCTATATTCTTCAAGGAGTAAAGCCAAGTACTTTATAAGAGTTAACTACTTGCGCTCACGACATAAAACTTAGTATTTCAGATGCTGGAAATGAAAGCATTCCTATGCAAGATCCAAATAAGGGTAAAAATAAGCAAGAGTTGTGCAAAACTACTAGATCAAATGCAAAGTTTGAAATCAAGACATATTTGACATCTAGCTCAGTGCCTATCAAAATAAATTCTAAGTCTAGAAAGAAAAAGGAGGTAAAGCCTACTACCGCTACTTAATCACAAGAAAAGAAGAAGATTTCTTTTAAGGAACGATAAGAAAAGAAGTACCCTTTTGTTGACTCTGATGTTTCAAGAATGTTCAATGAATTACATGAAGCAAATCTTATCGAACTCCTAGAGATGAAGCGTTCTAATGAAGCTAATCAAGTTAATAATCCAAAATACTGCAAATATCATCATTTCATTAGCCATCTAGTCAAAAAATACTTTATCTTTAAGGATAAAATAATAGAGTTACAAAAAAGAGAAGAAATTATCGTTGATGAAGAGGAGGCCAATGCAAATGTGACTAGCACTGTAAATTCTAGTCCTTGTATGACATCCACAAGTTCAATGATAAGTTTTGGATCATTTAATCCAATAAGCATTGTGTTGGTGCAATTTTTTAGTTGAACCGGGTTTGCGAGCGTGCTGGAGAAGACTAATTTCTCAAATTGATAATTACTAACTTCTTTCAGAAAATTGCAGATTCCCAAACGCCTTTACCACAATTTGTTTAAGTTCCAAGGGATTTAAAATTTGTATTTAATTATGAACATTAGATTGTTTAGCTAAAGGTAATGATAAACAACTGAAGGTAATGAAAATAAGCTTGGGGAATTGTAAATTAAAATTTGCATTCAAGGAACAGTGAGTACAAAATTGCTAGAATAAAAAAAATGTAAAATTACTAAAAGCTAGAGGAAATGGTTATTAGGAAATTGCTAAAGACTAGATTTGTTGAATATTGATTGATGATTGTCTTGGTTGATGATTGTCCCTTATGTCTTGATGCTGCTACTTGCCTTTTTATAATCCCTCAGCTTCATTCAGAAGAAATTCAACTCTCTTCAATTCTTCAATAATTCCCCCTATAAATTCTCTAACATCTGCGTCCCCTTGAGTTACCTTCACAGCTCAATAGTCCCACTATTCTGGAATTTTCTCCCTTCTTCACCAAGTCTTCAATTTTAAAGAAAATTCTAGACAATTAACTCAATTCTTGATTTTTCAGTAACTTCTAGAAGATTCACATGCTCTTTAGTTTTAATTCTCCCAAGCTCTTCCTGTAACATGCGTTCCTTTAATTTCCTCCATCAGCTCTTCAGTGCCTACAATTACCTTCTTATTAGTTCTAGAATTGTCCTTAAAAAATAGTAAATTCCCCACCAAGCAATTGTATTTGGGCTAGACTTAATGCAATGGGCTGACTTTGGGCCTTGAATTTAATTTTAAGCCTAAAAATTAATATTGGGTACAAATAATATCCCCGTATATAATTAGCTTGGGCCAAGCCTAATGCTAATTTATATGGATATACAGAGCCCAGTTATCTTTTTTTTTTTACCTTCAAATCCGCAACTTAATGTTTCTCAACAAATTCAAAAATTTCAAAGAAATTAATAATTTCTTCTCAATTCTTCAATTCTCCATCAATGCTTCAAAAATTCAAATTCTTTATTTAATCAATCTAGCAAAATCCCAAGCTTCACCTTCAAATACTCAACAAAATTCACTTTTTCCAAAATCCATTTCATTTAAAAATTAAAGCACCACTTCAACCATTTTTTTAAATACCTAATCAATTAAAAATTTTGAATTTTGAAGCTCATCAAAAGCCAAAATCATCACTTTTTCTTCTCTAGCATAGAGCCTCTTCTTCACCATTCTACTGTTGGTCATCGTCACCAAACCCAAGCCCGAGGTGGTCATCGTCACAACCAAAAAAGATGTCGTTGTTGCTGCCACTGCCACTTACGGAGGAGAAGATCAACCCACATGAGGAAAGAAGACTACTGCCCTCGACGCCATTCACCTCGTGCCCGACGTTGTTGGTGGTTCGGTCATCGTCGATGCTGCCATTCTTCCCGCTGCTGACGCAACTGCATGAACGGGAGAGGGAACTACCATTATTGCGTCGCTAGCCAAGGAAGGAGTTGCTGCTATTGATGTCCCCTCAGCTGCCGCTGTCGCACACGAGGAAGAAGGAACGACATCGAGCAGACTCATCAACACTATCGCATGTGTGGAAGAAGAAAGAGCTGCTGCTAGAGAAGCCGACGTCACCAGCAAATGGAGCTGGGTTACTGCTACTGACCGAACCAGCTCCAACCGAACCACAACTGACCGAGCCGGCCTTCAGGCCAAGGCCAATTCATTTCCTGGTTTCGGTTCACTTGGGTTGGGTTTTGCTGCATTTACGTCTTTCCTCAGTGCATTTAACAAAGTAAAATCTCCACTCAAAGTCTACTGCGGGAGGAAATGCATAAGTAATTTTTATTTTTACAATTCTTTTATATTTGTACAGTGTATTTTGTCCAAAATTGTGATGCAAATGTTGGGCATTGTGAGTTGTTGGATGAATTTGTTTTTTTATAGGTTTATTTGTAAATTTTATAAAAACTATTTGTTGAAAATATAGGAAAAACGCTGCCCAATTTTTATCTTAAACATTGATGAAATTTGTAATTTTGCTGTATTTATGCAAAATTATTTCTACTGCATCTAAAATTTAATTTGTATAATTTTACACAATTGAGCTATAAATTTAATTATTTTAGCAATTGATCACCAAAATAATTACTTTAGATATTTTTAGCTTAATTAAAGGAAATTAATTTAATAAAATCCTTTAAACTTAGTAAAAAATTCACAGCAAATAATTTCTGCAGTCGATTTCTTATAATTTCTTCCAAGAAATAGCTTTTCAAAATTCACATTTAATTTTCACCCATGTTTGGACACTATTTGCCTAATTACCCCTTAGGAAATTATTTTTTTGCCAATCATTTAGCATTAATTTGCCAAATATGTATCTTAATATCCTAAAACCATGGGGGTAATTAACACTTAAAAGCATTTTATCGACCAGGAAGCTATTTCAGCCCATTACCTCCTTATTACCCCCTAAAAATATTGTTCCATCCATGATTTTCCATTTTTCTGCACTTTACAAGCTTTGGGCACCATTTCTATTTTCTTTGCAGAAATTTTCTTGGGGAAATTTTATAAACTAGCCTCCTTATATTTTTATGGGCCATTATCTCCACATTTTCCCCTGCAAATTTTGCCAAATCAAACCACTTTTGTATTTTTGCATCTTTAGTTTAAGTGCCTAAGGGAAATGCCTCCTAACTTTCATAAACCTTGGGGAAATGACCCTTATATATTTCGTTTCGTCAATTCATCACTAGTTCATCAATGATTTAAGCCAAATATTACTTTTAGCTCATTTCGGCCAATACATCCTTGATTCCCTCAAGGATAACTTCTCCTTATCAGAACAAGTTATGTTTGTATCATGCAACATATTTCTTTTTTACCGTGTTCACAATGGTAATGACCTCACCATTTTCTCTTCAATTTTATCAGGCAAAATGTCTCAGGCTTCTGATACTTCATCCACTCCTCCCTCAGATCCATTACCCTCTACCTTAGATCCATTACCTCCTGCTCCTTCTCATCAAACCTCTAGTGTAACTCCTCAGGTATGTACTTCCATTTCTCTCAATTCTTTACTTGTGCATTTCCATACCCTTGACTTACACTTGTTTGTTATACTGTTATATAGGATGTTGACTTTTGTTCATCTATTGATGATGTGTGGATCATGGTGGATCCTGGAGACTCCTTCAAAGGTTCCCCCTATGGCTTCTTTGACTTCAGATGATGCTTCAAGGCCAATGATTCATTGAAGACTATCCTTAGCTTAGAGATGGGTACCCTCCAGAAGACCCAAAATCTACAGTTCTTTCAGCTCTTATCACTTTAGAGTAGCATTTCAAGTCAGCTTCCATCACTGCTTTGAAGAACCAGATCATATGAAGCTTCTCTCGCCTGAAGGAATCTAATACAGCTCACTTGGCAGCTTATAGCCATCTTAATCTTTTCTCCCATGAGAAAGATACTTTTGCTAAGTGAATCAAGGAAGAAGTAGAGAGAAAATCATCCTTCCTCTAAATAACCTCCAAATACCAGGATGCAGCCCAGAAAGCTCAGTCTATCAAGAGGTCTCTGAAAAGTAAGAAGGAATCAGTCAAAGAATAGCTGATCCAGGAGGAAGAGGCTATAATCACTCGGCAGAACTGCCTAGATGTTTGGGAGAACTTTAGGGGCTTTGACTTTCTGTGACTTGATTACAGACTTTTATGCTATTAAGATACCTGTGATATTATTTAGCACTTTGTACCTTTCATATTAATCATTTGGAGCATGGATATTGTGATGTACGTTATTTCATGGATGACTTGATATTGTAGCTATCATAGGGCTTATTTTTGCTTCAGTTCATCTCTGCTGAGCATATTTTTATATGTATCACCGCAAACAGCATACTTTGCACCACAACCATTCATTTTCATTATCAAATAGCTAATCTTTGGTAAAAATGCTGCCAAAATTTTGTAAAATTATTGTTCACTTGCAAACTAACAAACTTCACATAAAAAAATAAAAAATAACACACCAAAATTTAGCAAAACTAATTTTTATTTATTTACAGTGGCTATCAATCCAACTAACATACCCAAAAAGTAAAATTTTGCCACTTCATGTACTAAGTGGCAACCTTCTAGCCTGAGGCCAGTTACCCTTTTTCTTTATTTTCCTTTCATTTCCCACACAGTGGGAAATTTTTCAGTACCACCTCCCTTGCTAAGCATACGGTCCCTTAGAACACCACTACTCTCTGAACCTTCTATTATGTCATCTGCCCCCTGAGTATTCAGAATTTCAGTAGTATTTTTCTCAGCCTTTTGAATCATAAAATTCTTTTTCTTTGCAATTAAACCCTCTATAGTTTTAGGCCTAGTTTTAAATTTAGCCTCAGGTTGGATCTCCTGTTCATTTTATCTCCTTTTAGGCTGAGAAAATTTTTTATGCTCTATCTTACGCCATTGCTTATTTAGTGGAATAAATAGGGGCACCACAAATCTTTGTTGCTTTCTGTTGAATTTTGGTGGTAGCCTCCTGCCATCCCTCCTAGGCTTAGGTTTGTAGTTATTTCTCAATACAGCTGGTGTAGGAGGCTTTTTCTCTAGTGCTGAGAACCTTCTATGAGGGCCTGGTCTCCAGCAGCTTATGACCCTGTTGAAATTCATATTGGAAGGTTGAACTACCTTCTCTTTTTCTCTAATTTTATTATTCAACTCCATATTGATAGGATTAATTAATTCCACTGGAGTCTTCTTTTCTACCTTTATGTTTGCTTCCACCTTTAGGGGTCGAGGAGAAGGCACATAGTTAACCTTCCCTTGGAGAATTTATATAGGACTCTAATGAAATGATATTTGGCCTTAGGGAATCTACACTTGGCCATCAAAAATTGCTATTTCATCAAGTAGAATGTTGCCCCCCGAGCCTTGTATTTGATTTTGAGGATTTGGTGGTTGGCCTTGATGAACTTGTAAATTGCCTTGGGGAAATGATATCTGACCTTAGGGTAATGGTACCTGCTCTTGATAAATATTTCCCCTCGGGCCTTTTTCTTGCTAAACATCCTCATGGTTGTGAATTCCAAGCTGAGGAGTTGGATTTTCCTTGTTACCACCAAGAACCAAATCTCTGTCATTAGGCTTAACATGAGATAAATGTTTGAATTCTTCATGGGGTTGAACCATCACCTTTGGAGACACTTTAGGACTCCCTTGCTTCAGATAGGCTTCATTCATCTTCCCAAATGAAGTTGATATCTCGAGTAAGCTGTGGTTGACAATACTATTCATCTGCTGGAAGGAATTCTAAAAAGCACTATTCATTCAAGCTATTGAATCTTGAACCTGTTTCATTCCATCTGAGAAGATGGTTTAGACATTTGAGCCCTCAATAGTAGTTGTAATAGTATTAGAATTTTGGCTTGAATAGCCAAAAACTGGTGCCTCGATCTAAGTTTGATCCTGAGGCACCCATCCTTTGTAAGTTTGTTGCATCTGAGCACCTATTTTTACAGGTGTATTAGCCGGATTACCAACACAAAAAATTTTTCCATTTTTAAAGTTGAACATTCCATTAGAATGGTTCCCACCGAACATGCCAAAAAATTATTGGTGTAATTTTTCAGTTGAACCGAGTTTGCGAGTGTGCTAGGGAAGACTAATTTCCCAAATTGATAATTACTGACTTTTTTTAGACAATTGCAAATTTCCAAATACCTTTACTATAATTTGTTTGAGTTTCAAGAGATTTGAAATTTGTATTTAATTGTGAACAATAGATTATTTAGCTAAAGGTAATGATAAACAACCAAAGGTAATGAAAATAACCTTAAGGAATTGTAAATTGAAAATTGCATTCAAGGAACAGTGCGTACAAAATTGCTAGAATAAGAAAAATATAAAATTACTAAAAGCTAAAGGAAATGGTTATTAGAAAATTACTAAAGATTAGATTTGTTGAATGTTGATTGATGATTGTTTTGATTGATGATTGTCCGTTGTGTCTTGATGCTGCTGCTTGCCTTTTTATAATCCCTCAGCTTCGTTCAGAAAAAGTTCAACTCTCTTCAATTCTTTAATAATTCTCCCTATAAATTATGTAACCTCTACATCCCCTTGAGTTACCTTTACAGCTCAACAGTCCCTCTATTCTGGAATTTTCTTCCTTCTTCACCAAGTCTTTAATTTTTTTAAAAAAATCTAGATAATTAGCTCAATTCTTAATTTTCTAGTAACTTCTAGAAGATTCACGTGCTCTTTAGTTTTAATTCCCCTAAGCTCTTCCTATAACTTGGGTCCCTTTAATTTCCTCCATCAGCTCTTCAATGCCTATGGTTACCTTCTAATCAGTTCTAGAATTTTCTTTAAAATACAGTAAATTACCCACCAAACAATTGTATTTGGACTGGACTTAATGCCATGGGCTGACTTTGGGCCTTGAATTTAATTTTAGGCCTAAAAATTAATATTGGGTACAAACACATTGAATTTTCTCCTTCTATGCAAAGAGTGATAATACATTAAAATTTTCCATAATTAAATATATAACCTACTCTTAGGGGCATCATTCCAAGTGATGAATCTGATGATGAAAGATGGATCCTTGTTACTCATAGACGGGATAGAAAGAAAATATTTCTAACTCAAAGCTAGTCCTAAAGAGAGTTAGAATAGTAAAAGTGCTTTTCTAAGCATCAAAAGTGGTGAAGAAAAAGAAGCTTAAGGCCGTAAAATAAAAAAATACTTTACTGCCTCTTGAGACAAAATATATTTTTTCAAAAAGCTAGATGACATAACACTTTGGCTGAATACATGTTGAAGGGTTTTGGAGGAGCTTTGGACACGCTTTCATGCAACCAAATTGAAGGGGAGAATGAGACAAATGCTCGAGAAAATAAGACAAATCCTCATCATAATGCTTATAGTACATGTGTAGACAAAATCACTTTCACTAGTGATGATTTATTGATTAGGCCAAAGTTTCACAATCAACCATTATTCATTATAGAGTTCATTTAAGAACAAAAGAGTAAGAGAATTTTGATGGACAATGGATTAGCTATCAACATAATGCCACTAAAGACAATGAAGAAACTTGGTATACCTATGGTATGGATGACTTACTGCAAAGTCGATTAATGATGCAAGGATTTAATTAAGGTGGTCAAAGAGCTCTTGGTAAAATTCATTTTGATCTATACATGGATGACATAGAATCAAGTACTCTAGTATATGTCATTGATGCAAGAA
>CATIWO010342233.1:0-12322 GCA_949673435.1 Macaranga tanarius | reverse complement strand
TATCAATGATTATTATTATGATGTTTAAGACAAATTTATGGATAGTTTTATGATTATTTAAAAAGAGATAGCTATGGTTCCCACTTTAAATTATTGTATTTAAAGTTAGTCCACTCACTGAGTATTTCTGTACTCACCCTCTTTTATTTTTAAAATATTTTCAGATTCAGCAGAGTAGTTTCAGCAGTAGCTAGTAGAGCAGTTTGGTGCCCACCAGTGTCTAGTAAAGGTTGAGCCAATAAACTCAGACTTTTGAACTTTTGTATTATTAAGTTCGTATTTAATGTTTAGTAGATGGACTTGTAATATGAAGAATATGAGATTGTTGTAAGAGATTCTTATTATGTTTAAGGACAGTTTTATTTTAAGTCCATCAAGATGAATGAGGTTTAAGATGATATGTAAGCTCAGCACAGCAAGTCGCATCCGGCTCGATGGCTAGAGCAGCGGGTGTGACAAATAAAATATTTTTAAGTGAATATTAAAAACTTTTATTATCAGTTTAAAACTGAAATTAATTATTTTAAACAAAAATTTTTAAATTTGTACTTTCTACCTTAATTAAGTTAATAATATAAAAATAGTAATAAAAATTATTATTTTATAATTTTAATTAATAAATATTGTATTCAAAATAACAATTAATATCTCCAAAAATTTGAAATATTTTAATATAAATAAGTAAAAAATAATATAAATCAAATAAATCATATTTTCATTTATTATTTGACTGAATAATTATTTATTGATCATTTATTTTATTATTTACTTGTCTGCAGCTAATAAATATCATATTAAATTATTCATAAATATTTATATATTCTCAGCATACATAGTACTATATATTGAGAAATACATTGGTTAAATGGATTTTTTAATTTAAATTAAATAAATTTTTTGACAAGAGATTGATTAATGGGTAATTATTTTGGTGGTCACAAAACTTTACACTTATTTCATTTTGGGTACTAAACTTCAATTGATTTCGTTTCGGTCACCAATCTGAGTTGGTTTGATGACGTGACGAATATTCTTAGAATATTCGACTTCCGGCTGTCACGTTGACACGCAGGCACCAGTTGACCATGGGATAAAACAAAATTAAAGTTGAGTTACCTCTATGAAATAAATTAAAATTCAGTACCTAAAATGAAATAAGTGCAAAGTTTGGTGACCACTGAAATATTTAAGCCGAAAGAGAAAATTTGGAAAGAGATTTATATGATGTACATAAAATTATGATGTATTTTTTAATTTTATTAAATAAAAAATAATATTCATATATAAATTTATAATACCTTTATAAATATAATACTTAGATCGATAATAACTTATATACAAAATAATTTTATTATTGCAATTTAATATAATATTAATATGTTATTATAAAATTATAATTTAATAAAGAATTAAAGTAGAAGAAGTGTAAAATATAAAATATTTATTGCCATAAAAAATTATAAAATTAATTTTATCGCAAGTTAAAATTACAGAATATAAAATTATATTTTTCTCATTTGCATCGGGATTAATTAACCAGAGGGCTTTTAATTCAATAATAGTTCTAGAGTATATTTTTTAATGCTATGCATTAAAAAAATTCCAATAACAAGACAAAGAAAGAAAAATTAAGAGGTATTTTGTCTCTTGTATTCTCAAAGCCATGTTTCATTTTTTTTTTTTAATGAAGTTTACTGAAAAATTATTTCAAATATATTAGCCCGATATGAATGATTTTGCTTTCAAAATTTGTCTAAAAACATAATAATTAAATAAAAAAATAAAATTTTGTGCGGTAAAAAAAAGTAAAACAAGAGTCAAAATTAATTTCAACTTTGTGTACTATGACATTGGCTCCGAAAGAAACATGACCGAAGCACATGGTTAACAATTTCTTGACAATGATAGAAAAATATGGAGATCAGGAGAGAATATTATTTTTTAAAAAATCGAATGGAGGTTTAATAAACCATGAAATATAAAAGTAATAACTTCAATTAATATTAATAAATAATGACATAAATATTTAAAATTAAAAATTTCACTAATTTTATAAATGAAAATAGCAATCAAATCAAATTATGCTAATTGGCACATATTATAATTCTTGGATTCAAGAAAAAGTTAATTATTCTATGCACAAGAAAAATGTGTTCTATTATTATTATAATTAATATTATCCTTTAGGATGAGATCATCCATCAGCTAAGTCTTCGGTGACTTAATAGTAAGAAAATAATGCAAAACTAACTTTTATGGACATGGATGTTATCGTGCGGCGTAATATGATAAAAAAAATAAAAATTATATTTTTAATTTTAATTTTTATAGAAAAATTAAAAAAATTAAAAAATTATTTTAATAAAAATTACAAAACATTAAAACTGTTTACCGGTTAATGCGCTATATCGATTATTATATCCACGTAGGTGAAGTGTGGCCAACTTGGGCTTGCTTATATATCAGAAATGTTTTCTTTATGAACCCTACCTTTTACCTACAGCTTTTCACAAGCAATTTTGTTTGTACCTGCAATTGGGTGTCATCTTCTTTATATGCTTTTTCTTGGCACCTCATAACTGTTTTTCGTTCTCATGGTGATGGCACCTCATAACTTTAGTATGGATAAGCAGCACCACAGATTCAGGACTAGTATCAAACACTAATTGAAGGGTTGCAATCATTTTTGTCTTCATTATCTGACAGAATCAATTCTTTGCCAATAACCAAAGTTGCTTACTTTTTTGTCCCCTAACAGGATTTATAATGAGTTTGACATAATGTTTTGCTTTATAAGTCAATTTTCTTTGGCTTCTAGATTCCATGTTCAAATGTTAATATATGCTACCAACATCCATATTAAATAAAGACCTAATAGTTTATTAATTTATTTAAGTTAAAAGTTAAAACAAAAAATTTAAAATTAATGAAAAAAGAATGTATAAAATGTCAATGTAACTATTGAATATAATTTATCATGAATAGTTACGCATAATCATTAGATATACAGCTGATAAAAGAAAAATAATAATAAATAATAATGATCAGAAAAAATGATACAATGCTAAAATTAAATTTTATTGTATTATATTCACCTGATTCCATAATTGAGTGAGACTGATTAGCATGTTATCATAAAAAGATTGATTTTACTCTAGATCTTGAATTTTGGATTCAAGATCATGAAATTTGTGTAGAATCGGATATAGATCTTATGTCATTTCTCGTCCTAAAAAAATATTTTAGTTGCACTATTATAAGCATAAACAGAATCAGTTTCTATGCTAAAAAAAATTAAAAACAATTATACATAACTCTCTATTTTTTTACGGGTATAATTAGATTGTTCAAGATGGAAAAAAATTGCAAATAAGAAAAGAAGGAAAAAACAATTTAATATGAATTATTAGGTTTGTTTTGATATATAAATAATAGTGTTTTAGATGTATTTGAGTTATTTGAGGTAAAAAAAAAATACGAATTTGAGTATTATTAGACTAGTATTGAGGATAGGATAGAATTGATGATACGTATATCAGTGTTATAGTATAATAGGATTTTTAATGTAGTTTTAAAAAAGATTTTTTAATATTTTATTTAAAAATATTATGAATTTTTAAAATTAGACACATTAGCCAATATAAGAGAATATAGAATAAAGAGAAATTATAAAAAAATCAGCATTTAATATATACTAGTAGTCCATCTGTTCATTGCGTGAATTACAAATAATATATACATTTTAAAATAGTTAATTAAATAATCTTAATAAATTATAAATTATAAATCAATCAAATAGTTTATAATAGCATGAATATAATAATTTTATTTAGTTACTTTTTTTAATAAAAATAATAATTAAATAAAAAATTTAAAATAAAAATAATAATTGAATAAAGGACCTAATAGTTTATTAATTTATTTAAGTTAAATTTAAAATTAATGAAAATAGAATATATAAAAGGTCAATGCAACTATTGAATATAATTTATAATTAATAGTTACACATAATTATTAGATATGTAGTTGATAGAAGAAAAATAATAATAAATAATAATGATCGAAAAAAATGATACAATAATAAAATAAAATTATATTATATTATATTCACCGGATTTCAAAGTTCAGTGAGAGTGATAGTGATGAGCACGTCATCATGAAAATTGATTTTAAACTAATGAATTGTTCAAAAAATTGATGTTTTGATTGTATATTGAGTTTTAATGGTTGGATTTATAAAAAACGGACCCTTAAAGATGTTTAGAATGGTGTTAGGATTGAATTAGGTTGATTTTTGGTATTTTTGGCCAAAATTGGAGTTGTTTCTACGTTTTTGGTCGATCAGGCGACGCCTCAGCATTGAGGAGGCGCCTCAGTGCTGAGGAGGCGGCTCAGTGCACTGAGGAGGTACCTCAGTGCACTGTGGAGGTGCCTCAGTGACCTTTTCGAGCCCCGAAACCCTACCCGGAGCTATTTTGGACCATTTTTCGAGTCCTGTACCATATCTTTTAGCCGTAGATTGATTTAGTTGAGTAAAATTGAGATGTAAGTTGTGTTCTTATGTTTTTGCTTCTAGATATTAGGAGCAATCTCAACCCCAGCCGTAGAACATAGGCAAGATCCATGTAACACCTTCCAGATGCCACATGCATGTGTCCATATCATAAAATTAAAATATGAATAATAAAATTTCGCACATTTAAAAAGATACTTTATATTATATATATCAAAGTAGTTGTTATACAAAGTATTAATATTTACATAATTTCACAATGACAACACTTATGCCTTTACAAAAAACTATATGCCAAATGTCATTATACTCTGATGGATGGATGGTAACGTTGTCATCAAGCACACGGTTGTCCCACCTTAGCTCGCTTCAACCAAGCTTCAAGTTTTAGCAAAACAAGCCTCAAAACAAAGGTAGCTATCACCTGAAAACCACAATTGCAAAGGAATGAGCTTGCTACTCAAATAAGTAATTATTAAGTCAAGATCACCAATAGTTCTTCTCCAGAACTATAAAAGAACAGTCGGAAAAATAATTCAGAATATTCAACACGGCCAGATACACGATCGTGTTCCTACCCGTGTTTTCCAATCATATGGTACATACATTTATACACGCCCATGTATAATTATTTTTCTACCGAGACACGCCCGTGTATAAATACACGGCCTTGGACACGCCCATTTCTATTCCTGTGTAAATAGCAGCTAAGACAAATTATACATACATATGAACACGGTCTCGGGACACGCCCGTGTTCGCTTCTGCCAATTTTTGCTCAATTATACACGACCATGTTCAAAGTCCATCCAGTCGTGTTAAAATATACGGTCTGAGACACGCCCGTGTCTCAGCCCGTGTTGCTCATCTGTAACACTCATTTCTACATTTAAATAAGTAATTTCTAAGCATTTATCACTACCATACCATACTAGCAATTATCAATATTATGAACTCAAACTTGGTGTCTCTAATACACCATTTCATCTCATTAAATATTAAACCATTCATATTCAAATAATGTAAACAATCACAATGAAATGAATGCATGTTAATGTACATGTCCACCTTTTTCTTTTCTTTTCTTCTCTTTTCTTTTCTTTTCTTTGTATATACTATGGCCATTTCTAAGATTCTCTCCCCCTTGCAAATCTCATTTCATTTTCTTTTCTTGAGATTCTCTCCCCTTTGCAAATCTCATTCTTGAGATTCTCTCCCTCTTGCAAATCTCATCTTTTTCATATATGCGCATTTATTTTTATTTCTATTCAAATGGCCACATTTGAGATTTTTATCCCTTTTTAATCTCATATTTTATAACTCAACTTCCTCCCATTTCTCCCATGAATTCAATATGTATGTTTATGCCTTATGTATGCATTTTATATTCTCACTATTCCATATACTGCCTCAAGTGGTTTCCATATTTCAACATCATACTCATTCAATATTCATATTCACTTCAATAAAACATTCTCACAATATATATATATATTTTATGGACACCTCATATCACATCACCTATAGATCAAATCATTCAATTCATGTACATATCACATGACTTGCTAAATTTCATGATAATACATTTCACCCAACAAGCATAAGCAAGCAACTATAGTTACAAAAGAAGTACCATAAGTAAGTATTGAATTAACAATTACTTACCTAAACAATCCAGTTCCTTCTTAATCAAAACCCTTCTACTGAGTAGGGTCTCCTTCTCCTTTTCCAACTCCTATACATCAACATATACCAATATTTAACAAATAATCATTCAAAAACACAAGCACACCAAAATGGCTCTAATTCAAATAGACCTCAATACCTACATACTAGTTCAAAAACTCCCAAATTAATACCAAAACTAGATTTATAGGTCTACTTTAAATCCTAACTGAAATTACTCCATTTGGACATGCATAAAATTACTCTCAAAATAGGACAATCAATGAGAACTGAAATGTTTGGCCTAAAAAGAAAGCTTAACGGCAAAATTTGGTCAAGTTTTGAACACAAAACTTGTAAAGGACTCTCTAAGGTTTCCAAAACACTAAGGCTTGCTCAAATCAGATGTGTATAGATCTAGATATGGCCAAATTACAGAAGGTGAAAAATCAGCCAAAATAGAACACGAATTTCAACTATCAAACTCTATCCAACCCTAACAAAAACTCAATTAAAACACAAATCACTTACCAAGAAGTGTTCTAGCACTAAGAAGGTTGTTAATCACAGCTTGAACTCTCCTTTTCCCAGCCAAATCAATATATCTCTCTCTCAAACCCTTACTCTTTTGAAGAAAATGAAATGGTGTAACTCTTTTTCTCTTAAGAAGCTCACACCCTCACATACATACACACCCACATACATGCATGCTCAGGTAAGAAGGAAGAAAATGAAGCCAAAGAGTGTGATATTTATAGCCAAATATCCACTTTGGTCCTTAATGAAACACTCTTCTTACTTACTAGCACTTAAACTTATTTTTGCTACAAACAAGCCCTTATAATCTTGCCCTTTCTATAATTTCTATCCAAACTCAACTCACACAAATCATTATCTAATATGCATAAAATATATCTCATATGTCATATTTAGGGTGGGTGTTACATTTCTCCCCCCCCTAAAAAGAATTTCATCCTCGAAATGTACTCACCAACTTCCTGAAATAAGTGAGGATATTTCTGCTTCATCTGCTCTTCCACTTTCCATGTGCCCACTTTAGGAGAATGATGACTCCACTTTAATTTCACTATTGGAATTGCTTTAGTTCTCAATTGCTTCACTTTCCGATCCAAAATCTCAATTGGTTCTTCAACATATGTCAACTTCTCGGAGATTTCAATTTCAAGCTCTCGTATAATATGGCTCGGGTCTAATCGATATCGTCGTGGCATCGAAATATGAAATACATCATGAATAGAAGACAACTCTCTTGGAAGAGCCAATCTATAAGCTAGGGGTCCAATCCTCTTAAAGATTTCATATGGTCCAACATACATTGGACTCAATTTTTCATGCTTGCCCAACCGCAAAATTCTCTTCTATGGTGACACTTTCAAGAATACTTTCTCTCCGATGTTGTACTCCATCTCTCGGCAATACTTATCTGCATAACTCTTTTGACGATCTTGAGCTGCTTTTAAACAACTCTTGACCACTTGAATCTTCTCTATGGTTTCTTGTATCAAGTATGGTCCTTCAATTTGCCTTAAGCCTTCAACATCCCAACAAATAGGACTCCTACACCTTCGTCCATAGAGAGCTTCATACGGTGCCATACTAATACTAGAATGAAAGCTATTATTGTAAGCAAATTCTAGCAGTGATAAATGATCATCCCAATTACCTTTGAACTCTATAGCACAAGCTCTCATCATGTCTTCTAGAGTCTGAATCGTCCTCTCTGATTGACTATTTGTTTGAGGATGAAATGCAGTACTAAAATGTAATTTAGTACCTAAAGCTCCTTGTAAACTTCCCCAAAAATATGATGTGAACCATGGACCTCGATCCGACACAATGGACAATGGTACTCCGTGCAATCTTACAATCTCAGAAACATATAAGGAGGCTAACTTGTCCAAAGAATATATCTGCTGGATTGGCAAGAAGTGTGCAGATTTGGTGAGTCTATCAACTATCACCCACACCGCATCATGTTTCCAAAATGGTAATCCAACCATAAAATGCATTGTTACTCTCTCCCATTTCTATTCTGGTATCTTTAATGATTGTAATTTCCCTGCTGGTGCTTGATGCTCAGCTTTTACTTGTTGACACGTCAGACATCTAGCCACAAACTCCGCCACATCTTTCTTCATTGTTGGCCACCAATAAAAAGGCTTCAAATCCTGGTACATTTTAGTACTTCCATGATGCATCGCATACGGAGCAGTATGTGCTTCAATCATGATTTGCTCTCTCAATTCTTCTCTTTCAGGGATACATATTCGGTTGCCAATCACTAATGTGCCATCTTCTCTAATTGCAAACTGCGTATTAGCTCCCATTTCCACTTTCTCTTTCATTCTCTTCAAGTACGCATCTTTTATTTGAGCTTCTTTAATTCGGTCCACCATTGTTAGCTTAATTTGCAACACAGCTAATAAATGATCTTCTTCCACATCAAGGTTAAGATTCAATATTCGCATTGCTATAAGATTTTCTCTTTCATAACAAATGATTACAGCTACAATCTCCACCGTTTTACGACTTAAAGAATCGACTACTACGTTTGCTTTGCCCAGATGGTACTCAATAGTACAGTCATAATCTTTCAACAACTCCATCCATCTTCATTGCCTTAAATTTAACTCTTTCTGTGTGCAGATATACTTCAAACTTTTATGGTCAGTGAAAATAAAAAAGGTCTCTCCATACAAGTAATGTCTCCAAATCTTCAAAGCATGCACAATAGCCACTAACTCCAAATTGTGAGTAGGGTAATTAGCTTCATGGGTTCGTAATTGCCTTGAAGCATAGGCAATCACCTTCCCATTTTGCATAAGAACACACCCTAAACCTTGGCCTGAAGCATCCGTATACACAACAAATCCTCCATTTCCTGTTGGTAGTGCAAGTACCGGAGTAGTGGTAAAAGCTTCTTTCAACTTTTCAAAGCTCTTTTGACATGTAGCAGTCCACCGGAATTGCACATTCTTCTTTAATAAATTTATCAATGGCCTTGCAACAATAGAAAAATCCTGAACAAACCTTCTATAATATCTGACCAAACCTAGAAAACTTTGGATTTCAGTCATATTTCTAGATGCTTCCCACTCCATAATTGCTTTAACTTTCGAGGGATCAGGTTTCACTCCTTCTTTCAAGACAATATGCCCGAGAAATGCAATGTCTTCCATCCAAAATTCACATTTATTGAATTTGGCATACAATTGTTGCTCTCTCAAAATTTGTAAAATTGTTCGGAGATACTGTTCATGTCCTTCTTTGTTTGAATAATAAATGAGAATGTCATCGATGAAGACAATCACAAACTGATCTAGATATTGTTGAAATGTCTTATTCATCAATGATATAAATGTTGCTGATGCATTCGTCAAACCGAAAGGCACCACCAAGAACTCTTAATGCCCGTATCTAGTTCTAAATACAGTCTTGGAAATGGAAGAATCAGTCACTCGAAGCTGCCAGTAACCCGATCTCAAATTTATCTTTGAAAACACTGTGGCATCTTTCAACTAATCAAGCAAGTCATCGATCCTTGGCAATGGATACTTGTTCTTCACTGTGATTCTATTTAATTATCGATAGTCTATACATAATCTCATACTACCATATTTCTTCTTCACAAATAAAACCGAAGCTCCCCAAAGTGAGATACTCGGTCGAATAAAGCCCTTTTCTAACAACTCTTCTAGTTGCTTTTTCAACTCTTTCAATTCTATTGGTGCCATTCCGTAAGGAGTAATGAATATTGGTGTCATTCCTAGAACAGTCTTAATCTCAAAATCAACTTCCTTGTATGGAGGTAATCCTGGCAATTCATCTAGAAATACATCAAGGAAATCTCTAACCATAGACACTTTTCCGACCCCCGGACTAACTTTAGTTGTGTCTATAACACTCGCCAAATAAGCTTCACATCCCTCTCTAATCAAATGGAAAGCCGTAACTGCTGAAATCAAATAAGCAGGCATAATTTTTCTTTCATCCACTAAAAATATTCTCTTCCCTTCTAAACCTATCACCACTTCCTTAGTGTGACAATCCACAATAGAATGATTTTTGGTTAACCAATCCATATCCAAAATAACATCAAACTCATCTAGTTTAATCACTACCAAGTCCGCATATAATGTCTCTCTACCCACCAGTATAGGACAAGCTTTCACGATTGAACTCACTACTATAATACCCCCAGTTAGCATAGAAACACACAAACTATATTCTAAAGGTTCAATGTTTCTATGCACTCTCAAAGCAAACTCATTAGACACAAAGGAACAAGTTGATCCTAGATCTATCAAAACAAATGCCTCATGGTCAAAGATAGAGAAAATACTAGTGACCACATCTGGATCAGCAGAAGCTTCTTGCTTGGAGATAGCATAAACTCTTGCTTGGCTTTGTGAAGGACCAGCAGATCCTGTTTGACTAGAAGTACCAGTTCCTCCAACTCTACCCCCTCGACTTCTTCCTCGACTAGCAGTGGATATATTCTCTCCGGCATTGCTTTGGACAGTCAACTGGGATCCTTCCCCACTTCTCTTTGCTGGGCAATCTCTAATGAAATGGCCATACTGACCACAGTTGAAACATGCACTCGGTCTCAAGTTCCAGCATTCACCCAAGTGGTATTTTCTATATATGTTGCACATGGGAGTTGATGAGCTACTCATTGTTCTTTCTTGCCCCCTTCGGCTATCAAATCTCCCAAAGCCTCTACCAAATGATCCTCTCCTTGGCTGATTGGATCGTCCTACACTCCTTCCTCTAAAATTGCTCCTTTCAAAGTTAGAGCTTCTGAAAGATGAACTTCCACTAGTTCGAGTTGGAGCTGAGAATGAACCAGTGGTCTTCTTCTTTTTGGCCTCCACTTCTTGCCTTTCAATCATCATTTCTTCAGCTCTTAAGGCAGTCTCCAACACTTCTCTATAAGTAGGGGATTTAATGGCCATCTTCTCTCGGATGTCTAAGTTCAATCCCCTCTCAAACTTGTTTCTCTTCAACTCCTCGGTGGCAATTTCTTCCGGAGCATACCTCGACAATCTTATAAATTGAATCTCATATTCAGCAACGGAAAGATTACCTTATTTCAATTCTAGAAACTCAATTTTCTTTCTATCCCGGTGCACCGCTGGTGTGTATTTCTCTGCAATCACCCTCAAGAATTCATCCCAAGTCAGTGTCATTGGTACATTTCTACTACCCGGTATTGTTTCCCACAAATCAAGGGCATCTTGTTCAAAGAGGGAAGAAGCATAACTCACTTTCTTTTCAGAGGTACAATCAAACCTATCAAAAATTCTCTCGGTGCCTCTAAGCCATTCCTCAGCTATTGCAGGATCAGTAGTACCCACAAAGGCCTTTGCACATTGCTTCCTGATTTTCTCATAAGTCTCATCCACCACATTCCCTACCGGTACTGGTGGCTGACCTATATCTCGTATCATTTGCATAAATTCCTGCATAAAAGGATATGCAGTAGGTGGAGCTTGAGGTTGAGGTTGAGCTTGTTCAGGTTCAAGGCTATGAACTGATTCAAAAGACCTTTCGGGATCAACTGGAAGAGCTTAATGTTCATCCATCCTGAGATATGCAATGTACATCAACTACATGCTTTCTAAAACCTCATGCATGAGATGTTATGAATGCTTATGTATCATGTCCCAATGGAATCTAATTCCCGCTCTGATACCACTTAATGTAACACCCTCCATGTGCCACATACATGTGTTCAGATCATAAAATTAAAATATGAATAGTAAAATTTTGCACATTTAAAAAGATACTATATATTATATATATCAAAGTAGTGGTTATACAAAGTATTAATATTTACATAATTTCACAATGAAAACTGTAGCACCCTCCAGGTACCACATACACGTGTCCAAATTAATGAAATAAAACATGAAGAATAAAATTTTTCATAAATGAGAAGATACTTTATATATATATTAAAGTATTAGTTATACAATGTACATATAATTTACATATGTATACAAATACAACATAATTCTATTACAAAATTTCTTGATGCCAAAAAGGATGAAATGCACATGAGGATGGAGATGTAGTCATCAAGTACGTTGTTGTCCCACCTGGGTTCTTAACAAGCCA
>CATIWO010342221.1:0-17650 GCA_949673435.1 Macaranga tanarius | reverse complement strand
TCTTATTTTTCTTGAGGACAAGCAAAGGCTCAAGTGTGGGGGTATTTGATGAGTGTGAAAAATACTTATTTTAAGCACTCTATTTTATTGCATCTTAGGCTTAGTAGTTGCATTGTTAGTTAGTTTTTTAGTTAATTTAGTTTGTTTTGTTATTTTGTCTTAATTAATAGGATTTAGTTGTTTTTAGATAATTTCTTTTGTATTTTATTTTGTAGGATGCATTGGGATGAAGATTGGATCAATCCTTGAAGTTTGGATAGGCTAAAGACTCAAGATAAAGACTTATCTACGTTGGGGATGAGCATGGTTGTGCTTGTTTGTTGCATGGCCGTGCCTGAGAGTTGTTTATGCTAAGTTACAGGGTGGCACGACCATGCCAAAATCGAGCACGGCCGTGTCAGACACAAAGATCAGCAATAAGTTATCTTTTGCGCACCCATGCCTGACTTATGTGGCAGCCCATTAGATGATAATTTTTAGCTGAAGATTAAATAGCAAGGGACTTATCTTTTAATTTTTGATTAGATAGAGTTTGAGAGGGGTTAGATTACCTTTCTCACTAGGTCTTTAGGTCTATAAATAGGACCATTTTATGTTCATTTAAGGGTTGTTCTTGTTTTTAGATTCTACTCTTGTTCATTTTTTTATTCTAGTTTTCTATTTTCATAATATATTTACATTTGTTTAATTCATAGTAGAAGTGATACTTGGCTTAAAGTTAGAAGAGCAAGGCTTCTTGACATCATTGAAAAGGGGTTTTTCTTGTATCACTCTTTTATTTATTTAATTATGTTCAGAATTGTTTTCATTTCTTGTTTTTTTTATTTTCTCTTTAACATGAGTAGCTAGATCTTTTTCTAGGGTTCTTATTCTGAATTGACCATGTGCTTATTGTGATTATATTAGGTTATTAGATTTAATTCATTGGTTGTGTTGTGCTTAATGTCATTTTAGGACTGATCAACCTAAAATTGAATTGACACTATGGGCTTAATCGAGAGATAGGTTCTGTAGGATATGGAAATAACCTATTGGTTGCTTAGTTAGTTGAGAGACAATTAAGTGAATCAATATTGATTAAAGGTTGTGTTTAAAATTGGTATTAAAAGGCATTAGGTTGGTGAAAGCCGGTTAACTTAGTGTTGATTAATCTCCAATTAATTTAGGTTTATCTGAGAGGAAAATCTATAGTTTCTAAGATCCCTTCAAAATAAATTAAAACTAGTGTAGATCTAGTTGTGTAATCAATCCTTTGAAATGGTCAATTGAGAATAAGGAACCCTAGCTTTTAAAATTTGCATTAAATTTGTGTTTTTTACTTTTCTTAATTTAGTTTCTTTGAAATTCCAAACTCTATTTCGTTGTCTAAACAATCAAACATTGTGAGTACTACAGTATTCAACTTTAAATCTCTGTGGGACGATATCTTTATTTACTACTTGATACGATTCTGTACGTTTGCGGATTAGTACACATCCTGATATCTTTCTGACTATTTCAATTTGGATTCATTTTTTTTTTGTCATGTGTTAAATGTACTCAAGAAAAATACTTTCAAAAATAAAAGAATAAATGTGAATTTTTTTTAGAAAATAATTTAATTATAAAATATCATTAAATATTAATTTTTAAATACTATAAAGGGTCAATTACTATTTGCTCCATCTATTTTACCATATTATGCCATTTAACTCTTGACACTTAAAATCATATTATTATATTTTTTTATAATATTACATTATTCACCATTCCGTTGGTTAAAATTATTGTTAACTAATAAAAAATTACCGAAATAATTTTTCATATAGAAATTACTAGTTATTTCTTCTATTTGACTATATTATATAATTTGTCCCCTAACATTTAAAAATTATATTTTTTCTATCATTATACAAATTTTTAGGACAATTGGTGTAAAAAGACCAAATTTTTTTACGACTTGTAAATTTATTCTAGTCTTTTAATTTTGGTATAAATATTCCATCTTGAAAAAGTATTGATAAATATAACCTACCATTGACTTTGGTCAAAATTAATTCTAGAGAAGTTAACGTAGCATAATAGGTGGACTAATATTTTTAAAATAAAATATATATTGATACATGTGTTAAAAAACTATTAGTATTATATTATTTATTAGATTTTAAATACATTAATTTAATTTTAATAAATTTATTAATATTTTTTAATCTCTTGCAAATATTAATATTGGTGTAGACGTGTATTTACTTTTAATAATCTGTTTTATTATTTATCATGTGAATTTTTTACATAATTTATTATTTAAATTGATGTATTTTATTATTAAATGAATGGTATATATTTAAAAATTTATATTTTAAATAGTAGACAATTTAAAAATTACAATCAACTGCTAAATGTGACCTATTTAATAGTAAAATATAATATATTAAAAAATTGAGATTTTTATGTCAAAATTAAAAAAATTTGGGATAAATTTGTTAGAAATCGCAAATGTTTAGTTTTTTTATACAAAAGATAATCGATGTGGCAATAGAGTTCACATCAATAATATTATTTAAGATGTCTTGTTAGCTTCTTCATGCTCAATTTTGATTAAAGTTAATAGTGGACTATACTTAGTAACATTCTCCAAGTTGGTACATCTATACTAAAATTTAAAAAATATGATAAATTTACAATAATTAGTAAAAGTTTGGCAATTTTACACTAATATGTCTTTTTTATTTTATCAGAAGTCATGTTAAAGTTCCCATTACTTGAATACAAAATGAGAATTGTATTTTTAATAAAATAAAAAAGTACATAACTTTAATTTTGATCTGGTTAAAATTTTAATTAAACACTAGTTAACTGCTCTTAATTTTATAATATCTCCATTTAATGTTAATTTAAAAAAATTATGTTGTATAAAACATTTAATCAATTAAATTATGTTTCAACTTCAAAATATAGTTTTTGATTTGATTTGCTAATTTAAATTGTTGGATATATGAATTAAATTACTTAAAATTATTATTTTCTTTGTCATGATTGAACTACTTTTTAAGTTAAAGGCTATTTTTGTTATTTATAGTTACTTAATAATGATTTTCATAAAAATTTAACAAAAATAATAAAAAGTATAATATTGCAAACAAGGACAAAAATATAGTTTTGTAAAAATTTTATGAAGTAAGTAGTATAAAATGATAAAATAAAAGGGAACAAATAGTAATTATTTATGAATATTTTATATTTATTAAAGACTATAGTTATCATCTTTTAGTCAATTAATAATAATTTTAATAGAACTGATAAATAATATAACATTACAAAAAGAAATGGAATTTTTAAATGTCAGGATAATTATTATATAATATAGTAAAATAATTGGATAAAATAATAAGTTGTATACACATTAATTAACTTAAAAAGTTTTTTTTAACACTAAAATAGAGGTCGCAATTGCTAATTTTAGTTGTAAGGTGCAGGGCGAGGTGTAGGATTGTATGGATGGCTAGAAATAAGTTTGAAATTGTAGACTTGGGAACTTTTAAACCATTTATGCCCTATTGGACATTAGCCATTCTACTATTTTGTGATTTTAAAGAAGTTTTATTTAGCTATAAAAAGCATGGAGGGAGAGAACATATTTCAAGCTTTATGGCTCAATTTTATAATGTGGTTGATCATTGTGGCCTCAGGGACCTTGGGTATAGTGGTGTTCTTTTTACTTGTGGTAACAAAGTCGATGTAGACTTTCATATTTGTGAATAGTTAGATAGATTTTTAAGCTCCTTTACATGGGATTTATTGTTTTCCTAAGCTATTGTAACTCACTTTGTGCAGCTCATATCAGATCATATTTTGATTGTATTGCACATTGAAGGGATCCATTTTTGTGACTAAAAGGCAATGACAACTATTTTGTTTTCAAGGTTTATGGGCTAGGAGGATGAGTATAAAGAACTTGTTATTGATGTGTAGTAGAATAATATCTTGGAAAGTCATCTAATTTATGTTTAGAATAAAATTAAGAGGTATAGTACAACTTTTCAAAGTTTGCATTCCAATAAATTTAGATAATTTGAAGAGGTGGATTTGGATTGAGGTGGTCAAATTTTAATAGTTGTAAGTTGTAGGTATTGGTCATGATGATATAGAAGAACTGTGTCTCTTGCAATAACAAATTAATTATCTTATGGAGAAGAAGGAAAATTAATAGCAACAAATATCAAAGGCATTATGGTTTAACCAAAGGGGACAAGTAAACCAAATTTTTTTCATAAAAAAAAAAGTGGCAGAAAGTCGAAGGGTTAATTTTGTTTCATAAAAAAGTGTCAGAAAGATGAAGGGTTAATTCTTTACAACATTTAAAAGATTTAACTAGGATTTGGAAAGAAGAGGTTGAAGACGTTGAACACTTATTTCTTAATTTTGACTTTAACAATTAGTTTTAAATTGCTAATATGTGAACTTAAGTGTTCAATAAGCTAGGTATAAGTTTGCACTTCAATAGACTCAAGTGAATATTGATCAATGACTTAGAATAATTAAAAGATATAGAGGAGCTAGAATTCAAAGCTCACAATCATGAGTAGGTCTCTCATGATTGTGATCAAGGCACTAGTGCTCTTCATGATAAAGTATCATAATTGTGAGCAATGCAAGCATGATTATGATTACAACTTATGACTCCTCACAAGCAACTGTCACGATTATAAGCAAGGCAAAATAATTTGTTATCATTCTCTAGTGGTGCTCAGAGCACTTGTCATGATCATTATCAAGTGCCACAAGGCAAACCTTGAGATGATTCAAACCTTACAACCATGAAAAACAAGATCATAATCGTAAGCATGTCCTTAGTGCTCCACACAAGTAGCCTTCACAATCATAACCATATTTTAAAAGTAATGTGGCATTTTCATACTTGCTTTGTCAAAAGTACAATGGCTACATTTTTAAGCTTTACATCATGACCATAGCCCTTATGATCATAAGCATGCCAAATCCTGTAAAAGCTGAAGAATGAATATAATAAAGAAAGAAAAGAATGGAAGCACGAATTCTTCATCTCCAACAGTTAGTTTTTAATGCTTTAACTATAAATACTTCTTGGATATAAATTTAATTAAGAGGTTAGGAAGTTTGTTGAATGATTTAAATTGTGAGTTTGTTGCTTAGATATTCAAGTGTTCTTAAATTCTTTATTTGTACTCTTAAGCATTCATTAACTTTTTAATAACTGGGTGCATGATTAATGATAGCTAGGATTCTATTTCTGCTCCTTTCGTAAGTTTAAGCAAAGATTAGTGAGGATAAAGATCACTTATGATATACATGTTAGTCATTGAAAATACTTAGGTTGTAAGATTGGTTAGTGTTAAGCTTGAAAAAACACATCGATTATAAGGTTAGTGTTGAGCCTTAAAAAACCTTATTGTTACTATCTTGATAATAAGATTGGAGTGGAAATTTAAAAATCCTAAATTGGGGAGAAGTTAGGTAGAGGACGTATGATTTAGATAATCTGAACCTCTATAATTTGTTGTGTCTTTGATTTTGTTTATTCTTTAGTCTAATCCCTCTTTTTGTTCATTTTAGTCATCCTTTAAACCATTAATTAGCCATATTCACCCCCTCTAAGGAAATTTTCATTTGGCATCAGAGCTAAATTTCTTAGTAGTTCATTGTAATAAACAAAGATCATCATGAGCAGTGAATTTCTTATCTACCAATTCCTTATGTCATTCATTAATGGCACTGACTGCTCTCATTGGTTGTATAAGATGGAGCTCTACTTGGATAATAGATGAGGCTTTAAGATGTCATCCTAGATGGCTGGAGTGCTCCCATAGAGACCATAGACAACATATAAGTGCACTACAAGAAAATTCGCATCTAAAGGCTGAATTTAGAGATGTAAAATTCCATCACTGAATAGAGATAGAATAAAGATGGATTTGTGATGAAATTTTGAATTAGTGACGAAAAATTTATGACATAACTAACTTTGGCGTTAATTTTGGGGAAAAAGTTGGCGCGCAATTTATAACGGAATGAAGACAGAAATTAGAGAGGAATTACATTTCATCTCAATTCCATCACTAAATTGGTGCAAAAAATTGGCGCAAATAATTTAAGATGGATTAGAGATGGAAAATTCCGTCTCTATTTAAAGACGAAAACTATTTATCTCTAATTAGAGACGGAATAACAATTCCATCTTTGTTTAGTCTTTATTCCATCTCTAATTAGAGACGTAATTTAAGATGAAATATTATTCCATCGTTAATTAGAGATGGAATTAGAGACAAAGGATTTTTCTATCTCTAATTTGAGATGAAAAGTTGTTCCGTCTCTAATTAGAGACGGTAATTTCCATCTCTAATTAGAGAAAAATTTTTATTCTATCTCTAATTATTTAAATATACTAATTGTTAATTATAATAAATAATATGAATTATAATTATTAATTAATAAATATAAAACTTTAAAGTTTAAAATTTAAAATATAAACTAAAGTCATTTTATTAATTTTAAAAATTTTAGAAAATAAATTAAAATTCTTTTTGTCAATACATAAAAATACATATACTTTTTTGTTCAAATAATCTTACCAATATTCACATTTTTTAAATATATATATACATATATATAGGACTCTTTTAAGGGAGATCAAGGGGGGAGTGGGGGATTGAACCATTAACCTCAACCAATATCTTCACCCCGTGATTAGATGATAAACCATTTGTTATCTAAATGAATATTTATTATTATGCAAAATATGGTTTTAATTTTTAACACCATAAAACAAATATTCTATAGCAAGTAAAAATATTGTCGATTAAAACTAAGAGTTGAGTTAAATTATATGTATATTGTTTATATCTATGTAAAATAAATTTATATTATGTGTATGCTTTATGTTAATTATAAATTAATTAATCTAATTAATAAGTTAAATTAAACTATTATATATGGTTAATGAAGTTAATTGATTGTTAAAATTATTTATATTTTAACATATAATTTTTTTCTAATTAAATATATATTTTATATTTGAACTAATTATATATTAAATGTCTGAATAATTATATAATTCTAATTAATTTTATTATAGTTAAATTATATATTAAATAATAAATATTTTTATTAATTAAATTACTTATATATAAAAAATAAATTTAATTTAGAGACCCAAACCCTATTGTAATTATTTTTATATAAATAAACAATTGGAAACCCAAACCCTACTGTTTTCAAATTTTTTCAGCTCCCTCTCTTTTTTCTCCTTACTCTAACTTTACCATTTTTATTTTCTTTTCGGCCTCTTTTTTTTTTTTTCTCTTCCCCCTCTCCTTTCCCCTCATCCTTTCTTTTTCTTTTTTTCTTTTTTATTTCTTTCCTTCTCCTACATCCCTTTCTTCCCCCTCCTTTTCTCTTTTTTTATCCTTTTTTTTATTTGCATATCTAGTAGCTATCTGATGCCACCGTGCCGCAGTTACTACTGTCGCCGTCGTCGCTGCTACCTGTAACTCAGGTGGTTTTTTTTTTCAAATTCAGACTTCTAATTTTTTTGAAGGGCTGATTTTTATTTTAATTACATTAGAACACTTTATATGATATGAGTATGTTATGTGCATATATATATATATATGTGTGTGTGTGTGTGTGTGTGTGTGTGTGTGTGTGTGTGTGTAACACCCATATTTTGGGAAATACTATTTATGCATATTATTTTCATGACATATAAAGTAGAAATATAGTTTATATTTAAGTGTGGATATGTGTATATTAGTAGAGAGAGGCCTTATTATAAGAGAAATTTAGGTTGATTTGTCACATTCGGAAGTTATGGATTATTGTGTAATAATCCAAGTTCATTAAGGGGGAAAAGTGATAGTTTGGTGATATTTTTGTATTATTTTATTAAGAGATTAGTATTATTTTATTGTAGAGATAATTAGCCTTTATGGAGGAGTTATGAACTTGGGCATTTGGTGAATGGTGATTGGTGAATTTATTTGGTGTATATTTTATTTTGTGTGTTGTATATATGCTTGTATGTTTGTAGATCATTTGGTAAGAAAAGAGAGGGTTTGAGAGGCTTGGGAGATTTTGACAAATTCTCTACACATCTAGCAAGGATTTTGGGGAGCTTAAGAAGGTTTAGAAGTGGATTGAGCATCATTTTGGTAAGCTTTATATTTATTTGTGATTATTTAAATTAGGTTATTGATGTTGCAAAATTCGATCAGTCTTAGTATTTTGAGCATAACATGAGTTGTAGACCTATGATTTGAGCAAAGTTTGATGCTCTAGAAACTTCAGAGAGCATTCTACAACTTTTATGTTTTGACTCAGAGCTGATTCTACTGTTAAGATCGACTGGCACACCTGAACATTTTCATGCTCAGTCTGTCATCTCTGTTTTACCCAATTTTGCTAAAAAATCCATAATTAATTCCATACACATCCAAATTAAGTAATTCCAGTTAAGATTTGAAGTAAGCTCATAGATCTAGCTTCAATAATATTTTCATAATTTTTTGACAAGTGTACGAATTATTGGGAAATATTGAACCTTGAGCTTGGAAGTGCACCTAGTTGCATTTGAGTGCAAATGTCATGTTGTCATGTGGCTATGTGAATTGATGTATGAATTATGTGTAGGTATTGATAAGGATGTTGGAAACACTACTTACTAGGGGAGTTTTGCTTTTTAAGGAGTTGAAGCATTATTGTAAGTGATTACTAATAAAATGAATATATATGTTGATTCTCTAGAAATGAGAATAATATTGCTATAAATGAATTGATTGGAATATGTGATGAGATATGAATAATATGATAAATTGAAGATTTATTAAATAAAATAATTATTGTACTATGAATAAATGAGGCAAATTGTATATTGTGATTTGAAGTACATCTATATATGTATTGAGAAAATGTTGTATTGTGATTGAATATGAAAATTATATTACTTTAAATGAATTGGCAATTATATGATGCTATGCATGAATTGAGCAAGAGATGTGATGTGTTATGAATTGAATATGTGGATTGTGAGAATTTATGATTTGTGACTTGAGTATGATATGAAGTGAATATGAGAAATGTATTGCTATGAAATAATGTACATATATTTGTTAAGAATGGTGAATTGTGTTGAATGGAGTGATGGAATGTGATGTGAGGAAATGCTTGTTTGTTGAAATGTAAGTTATACACATTTAGGTGAATTGATTGAAAATGGTGGAAAGTGAAGTATGAATATTGAAATGTGAATTGTGTATGTGTTTGAGAAGTGATTGAAATGTGAATTGAAAATGTGTATGTGGCTTGATTGATAAGAATGAGAAATTGTGAGGATATGTGTGATAGTGAGGCTGAGTCGGGCGGATAGCCTTCACTGATTGTGAAATCTGGAACTGAGCTGGGTGGATAGTTCTAGTGGTGGTCACATGAGAAAAAGATGAAATGTGAAATGGGCAAGCTGAGCTGGACATATAGCTACCCAATGATTTATATGCGAGGATATGAGAACTGGGACTGAGCTGGGCGGATAGTCCCAGTATGTGACCACTTGTAAGAAATGCGCTTGTGAGATGGATTCAGCCGGAAACCAAATTATGTGGTATTGTGAATGAATGAGATTTGGTTTCATATGAAAATGCGTGAATGTTTCCTTACATGATTTTTATTCTACAAAGTTGTGATATGTGTAAATTGATATACATGAAGAATGCTTTTAAATGCAAGCTGAATCTTGTATATTTTTGGTATATATATTTGGTATATATTTGGTATATGTTGGGTATATAGTTGGAAGATGTTTCTTATGAATTTAAATGTTGGTACGTGTTTGAATTATGGATATTGAGCACTTGTTATTTTACATGATTGATATTTTGATATAGTTGTGAATGGTATGTATTAATATGTGATAAGAATGGTTTAGAAAGGTAAGTGAATTTTGGTATACCTTGTGAACATATTTGGTATGTATGGAAATCTTGGTTATTAAGCAATTGTTATATATATATATATATTATTTAATTAGTTCTTGAGAAGTGATATATATATTGATATATTAGTAATTGCTTATTGAGTCGCAAACTTACCCCTTTACAACTATTTTTCAGGAGATAGTTAGTAAGAGCTTGGAACTTGATTTGCTTGTGATTTTTGGAGGCCCGAGATGTGATTAGTGAATCAACTTCCGTTCTCATTTGTCATGCACCATTTGCATTTTGGTAATGTATTATGAGCATTTGGGCACTTTGTAAGGGTTGTGTGGAGATTGCACTTGTAGGTGCATATGAGTTGGAAATGTACAGATTATGTAAATGGCTATGTTATGCCAACACTTATTGCTATTGGGATGAACACGTTAAGCATAATATATGAGAAGTATGGTTCATGATGTGTGTTTGGTGTGTGCATTAAACAGAAGGGTTATGTTGTATATATGTACGATTTATGAAGTTCATGTGAATGTTGTGAGTGTGTGAACGTAAGTATATTATTTTGAATGAGAAATTATGCCATTTTGTGTGAAAAACATTGTCTTAGAAGTGTGTTGTGCATGAAATGCAGTTAAGTGTGTTTTAGGCTGGTTTTAGGACAGAGCAGGGGAGGAGCTACCACTAGCCACTGGCGGGCCCTAGGTTCCTCCAGCCACTACGAGCGCCAGTCCCCTGACACAGCTATAAAAAAAATATTATACTTGATCAATGTTTTCACTTGCTACAAATTATGTGATGTATGTTGAGTATGATTGTGCATGGCATATATTTTTGTCCTTGAAGGAATTTAATTTTAATTCTTTCTTTTTAGACACGTGTGTGGGTTTGTTTAAGGTCATGTGTTGCGGGTCTCACATTTAGTGGTATCAGAGCAGGGATTAGATTCCCTCAGAACATGGAATGTGTTGCATTCATATCATATCATGCATAAGTCAGAGATGACATATAGCTATGTGCATTCTATATCTCTGGATGGAAGAGCACCAAGCACCTCGTATTGGCCCGGAATAGTTATATGAGTCCGTACATAGGCAA
Organism: Macaranga tanarius; assembly: GCA_949673435.1. Taxonomy (NCBI): domain Eukaryota; kingdom Viridiplantae; phylum Streptophyta; class Magnoliopsida; order Malpighiales; family Euphorbiaceae; genus Macaranga; species Macaranga tanarius. Next base: position 6,614 of record CATIWO010342221.1, on the reverse strand, counting down.
GTGCCTATGCATGTATTAAGTGAGCATGAACTATCACCGTCCCAATCACAACCTCTTCCTCCATAAGTTGTATATTCTTATATATCAGAGATTTGATTTAATGATGAGAACTATGAAAAGATAATAGAGTAAAGTGTAAGGGTTTTCACGGGTGTTAGTGATCCTATTATAGTAGAGGAATGGTTACAGAATACAGAAAAGTGAGGATGTAACAATGATTATAACTGGGATGGATTCTTTTGAAAATATTTTTAGAGAGATATATTTTAGAGGCATATATAGACAGATAGAAGATTCAATTCTTCGATGAGACCAAATGATTTATTTATGATTGATTATGAGGCGCAGTTTTGGAAATTATCAAAGTATGTTTTTAAAGAGATAACAATTATGGTGATAAAGCAAAAAAGACTTAAAAAATGAATTTAGAGATCAGAAATAGAAAATGAAAATCAAATCCCTAACTTACGAAGATTCAATGGAAACTACATTGTTAGTGAAGAAATTACTAGCGGACTTACTATTCCAACTCAAATCAGTGGTAGTGCAATCTCTAGAGGTTCTAATTTCCAACAAGTAGTTTTAAAAGTAGGAAATAGGGCAGATTAGTCAATCAATAGAAAGAATATGTCATAGAGAATTTATAAGATTTAACAATCAAAAGGGCACTAGTAAATTGTGAACAGTACAACAACTTCAATGTGTAATAGTTAGGGCAGAACCCAATTCGGGAAAATTTTGGGGTCCTAGATCTAATACATGCTACTAGTATAGTAATTAGGGTATTCCTTCAAAAACTGTCTATTAAAGAAAATTGTTAAAAGATTTCAGCTAATTGAACAAAGTGGTACAAGAAAAAAAAGTTTCAAGTCAGTGTTAAATTAGGCAGTGGTTGAAGAAGATAGTAAGAAAAAGGGGAGTTAATATTTTGACAAAACTAAACCCGATAATCAACCTCAGAGTCAAGAAAGAACATATGCTACCACTCAGTCAGAATCTTTTGCCACATCAGATAAAAATATAGGTATATTTAATTATGTTGCTTATCATACCTTTTGATTTTGAACTTTATCTGATCATTTATATGAATATCCATTATGCATATCTATAGTACACTTGCATAATTAAAAACATGGTATATATGTTTCAATACTTGCTGGAATGTTGTGACAATGAATTTGCTGATGGAATTTTATTTCAAAGTAGTAAAATGACATGATTAATATGTAGACTTCAATAATCATTGAATTAGGAAGAAGATTAGTATTATTTCAAGAATAGCTTAAGTATGAAACTATGGTATTAATGTAATATGGCATATAAAGAAGGTAGATATGGATATAGTGAGACAGAGAAAGATAGAGGCAATAATTAAAAGAGAGATTGTGTATGTCAGTTTGATTTTAATTGTAATTATATCACTTATGATCGAAGATGGGTAAGAAGATTCTTTAGATGATATTAAGATTCAACAAAAGTTGATTCAAGGGCAATGGAAGAACTTATGACTGAAGAATTTCCTAATTTGTTACTAAAGAAAATTATGAGATTATTCTTAGAAGCAGATTTTTGAATCTTTATTAATTCAAGGGTGATATTTAGAATTGATTGCACCATAGAGGATAATATCAATAGAGTTAAAGAATTGAAAAAAGGCAAATTGATAGAATAAGTCATCTATTATGGGAGCGTGTTAATTTAGCTTAACAAAGAAGATGATAGTGTGTGGATACGTGTTGATGATGGGTAGATAAAAATTATGCATATTTAGGTGGTTTCAACTCCGAATGCTTTTCATATGATTTGAAATGAACATAAAAATTATTTATCCAATATTAAGGAATCGATGAAGATTAGTTCGAGGATACTGGATGTACTTATAATCAGAAAATTTCCTAATGTGTTTGAGAAGGAATACCATAATTAAAATGGAATTATTTCAAAGGCTACATCAATATTGATTATTTTGTACACATCAATGAAACAAGAAGAATTAGAAAAGGTAGATTATCTGATTGAATAATTCATATACGAGGCATCGATTCAGCTTATAAAAGGAAAAGCTGTAGGTAATTAAATAGTATGTCAACGAAGAATGATTATCCATGATTGAAAAATGAAAGATTTGCTTGATTAGTTGAAGGATGTTGTAGTGCTTTTAAAGATGGACTTGAGACTGAGATTTTGGCAACTTCAAGTTATTGAACATTTTATTTTTGAAATAGTATTCAAAAATAGAAATGGATGGTATAAATTTCTAATTATATTGTTTGGATTGATTGGTACACCAGTTGCGATTATGATATTACTGAATAAAATTCTTCGATAGTATTTGAATCAATTGTGATTATCTCTATTGATAATACTTCCATTCATTTATCAAGCATAGAAGAACGTGGGAATTATTTTTGAACAGTTTTGTGGATAATGATATTTTAAATTTAGCAATATATGAGATTAGAATAGTAGAAAATATTTTTCTTGATACATAATTATGAAGAAATTGAACTAGAGCTTGCCAATGGAGTTTTGAGAAGTTAGAAGAAGTATATATTACTGCTCTTATATTGCATTATCGACTGAGAATGATGGCAATATGGTTTATATTGAAGCCTCAAGATAAGAGTTGGGTTATATGTTAATACCAAATAGGGGAATAACAACTTATACATCTGGACAGTTATAATTTTACGGGGTGAATTATCTGATATTTGAACTAAAGTTAACTATTATTATTCAAGTATTAAAGATTTAGAAGTATCAGTTGTATGGGGAATCATTTTCAACAGTTATTAAAATAAAGAGATTGAATTATATTTCCATCTAGAAGGAATTGATTCGAGAATATAGAGATGAAATATGATCTCAAACCTCTTTATTAGTAGCCCATAACGAAGAAAATGTGAGAAGTTTATTGCATGGGAGTGAATATCAAATCTTGTAAGAAAATTTTGACTATTAATGACACTGAAATAGAAATGGGAAAGGATAATGATGGATTTTGAGAGTGGATTACTATATATATTTGGAAGCATGGTAATGTAAATAGTGTGATGGCATGACGCACTTTTATCTATTTTGTCTCCAAGATAAGCAATTGAAAAGAATAATTCGGATATCAAAAGATAACGAGAGCTTGTGTACTTAAGTTTAAAAACAACTGGGATGACCATTCACCATTGATAGAATTTGCGTACAACGACGGTTATTACTCCAGCATCGGAATGGCTCCATATGAAGCTTTATATGGGAGAAAATGTTAAACTCCAATGTGTTAGAATGTAGGGGGACTAAGATAACTAGAAGGCCCCGAGTTGATTCAAAAAATAGTTGACAAAATACAAGTAGGGAAGAAATGTCTCAAAACAGCACAAGATCGACAAAAGAGTATATAGACTAACATCGAAGGGAAATGGAAACTCTAGATCAAAAAATTAAACAGTTGAGAAGCAAGGAAAATACCATTAGTGAAGATTAAAGGGAGTCACCATTCTCCTAGAGAAGCAACATGGGAAGTGGAGAAACAGATAAAGTAGTAGTACCCGTATTTGTTTCCGAAAAGTGGTAAGTAATAAATTTCGAGGATGAAATTTTTATAAGGAGGGGAAAATTGTAACACCCGTATTTTAGGAAATACTATTCATGGATATTATTTTCACGATATATAAAGTAGAGTTATGGTTTATATTTAAGTGTGGATATGTATATGTTAGTAGAAAGGGGCTTTATTATAAGAGAAGTTTGGGTTGATTTGTCACATTCGGAAGTTGTTAATTATTATGTAATAATCCAAGTTCATTAAGGGGGAAAAGTGATATTTTGGTGATATTTTAGTATTATTTTATTAAGAGATTAGTATTATTTTATTGTAGAGATAATTAGACTTTATAGAGGAGTTATCAACTTAAGCATTTAGTGAATGGTAATTGGTGAATTTATTTGGTGTATATTTTATTGTGTGTGTGTTGTATATGTGCTTGTATTTTTGTAGAGAAATTCATTTGGTAAGAAAAGAGATGGCTTGAGAGGCTTGGGAGATTTTGACAAATTCTCTACACATCTAGTAAAGATTTTAGGGAGCTTAAGAAGGTTTAGAAGTAGATTGAGCATCATTTTGATAAGCTTTATATTTATTTGTGATTATTTAAGTTAGGTTGTTGATGTTGCAAAATTTGGATTCTGTTTTCTATTTGCATCAGTCTTAGTTTTTTGAGCGTAACTTGAGTTGTAGACCTCTGATTTGAGCAACGGTTAATGCTATGGAAACTTCAGAGAGTCTTCTACAACTTTCATGTTTTGACCCAGAGCTGATTCTACTGCTAAGACCGATTGGCATAGCTGAACATTTTCATGCTCAGTCGGTCACCTCTATTTTACCCAGTTTCACTCAAAAATCTATAATTAATCCCACACACATCCAAATCGAGTAATTCTAATTGGATTTAAAGTAGACTCATAGGTCTAGATTCAGTAATATTTTCATGATTTTTGGACATGTGTGAATTATTTAGGAATATTTACCTTGAGCTTGGAAGTGCATCTAGTTACATTTGAGTGCAAATGTCATGTTGTCATGTGGCTCTGTGAATTGATGTATGAATTGTGTGTAGGCATTGATAAGGATGTTGGAGACACTACTCACTCAGAGAGTTTTGCTTTTAAAGGTGTTGAAGTATTGTTGTAAGTGATTACTAATATAATGAATATATATATTAATTCCCTAGAATTGAGAATAATATTGCTATAAATGAATTGATTGGAATATGTGATGAGATACGAATAATATGATGAATTGAAGACTTATTGAATAAAAGAATTATTGTGCTTTGAATAAATGAGGCAAATTATGTATTGTGATTTGAAGTACATCTATATATGTATTGAGAAAATGTTGAATTGTGATTGAATATGAGAATTATATTACTTTAAATGAATTGGCAATTATATGATGCTATGCATGAATTGAGCAAGAGATGTGATGTGTTGTGAATTGAATATATGGATTGTGAGAATTTATGACTTGAGAATGATATGAAGTGAATATGAGAAATGTATTGCTATGAAATGATGTACATATATTTGTTAAGAAGGGTGAATTGTGTTGAATGGAGTGATGGAATGTGATGTGAGGAAATGCTTTTTTGTTGAAATGTGAGTTATGCATATTTAGGTGAATTGATTGAAAATGGTGGAAAGTGAAGCATGAATATTGAAATGTGAATTGTGTATGTGTTTGAGAAGTGATTAAAATGTGAATTGAAAATGTGTATGTGGCTTGATTGATGAGAATGAGAAATTGTGAGGATTTGTGTGATAGTAAAGCTGAGTCGAGCGGATAGCCTTCACTGATTGTGAAATCTGGAACTGAGCTGGGTGGATAGTTCTAGTGGTGGTCACATGAGAAAAAGATGAAATGTGAGATGGGCAAGCTGAGCTGGACATATAGCTACCCAATGATTTATATGCGAGGATATGAGAACTGGGACTGAGCTGAGTGGATAGTCCCAGTATGTGACCACTTGTGAGAAATACGCCTGTGAGGTGGTTCCGGCCGGAAACTAAATTATGTGGTGTTGTGAATGAATGAGATTTTGTTTCATATAAAAATGCGTTAATATTTCCTTACATGATTTTTATTCTATAAAGTTTTGATATGTGTAAATTGATATACATGAAGAATGCTTTTAAATGCAAGTTGTATCTTGTATATTTTTGGTATATATATTTAGTATATTTTTGGTATATATTTGGTATATCTTTGGTATATGTTGGGTATATATTTGGAAGATATTTCTTATGAATTTAAATGTTGGTATGTGTGTGAATTGTGGATATTGAGCACTTATTATTTTATATGATTTATATTTTGACATAGTTGTGACTGGTATGTGTTGATATGTGCTAAGAATGGTTTAGAAAGGTAAGTGAATTTTGGTATACCTTGTGAACATATTTAGTATGTGTGGAAATCTTGGTTATTAAGCAATTGTTATATATATATATATATCACTTAATTAGTTCTTGAGAAGTGATATAAATATTGTTATATTAGTAATTGCTTATTGAGTCGCAAGCTCACCCTTTTGCAACTATTTTTCAGGAGATAGTTAGTTAGAGCTTGGCACTTGATTTGCTTGTGATTTTTAGAGGCCCGAGGTGTGCTTGGTGAATCAACTTCCATTCTCATTTGTCATGCACCATTTGCATTTTGGTAATGTATTATGAGCATTTGGGCACATTGTAAGGGTTGTGTGGAGAATGCACTTGTAGGTGCATATGAGTTGGAAATGTGTAGTTTATATAAATGGCTATATTATGCCAACACTTATTGTTATTGGGATGAACATGTTAAGCACAATATATAAGAATTATAGTTCATGATGTGTGTTTGGTGTGTGCATTGAACAAAAGGGTTATGTTGTATATATGTACAATTTGTGAAGTTCATATGAATGTTGTGAGTGTGGTGAACATAAGTATATTATTTTGAATGAGAAATTGTGCCATTTTGTGTGAAAAACATTTTCCTATAAGTGTGTTGTGTATTAAATGCAATTAAGTGTGTTTTAGGCTGATTTTGGGTTAGAGCAGGGGAGGGGCTGCCACTAGCCACT
>CATIWO010342090.1:0-34371 GCA_949673435.1 Macaranga tanarius | reverse complement strand
TATATACTAAACTATGTACATAGTTATTCACTAAGCATTTTAGCTATATTTTATTTAAACTTACGTAGTTTTGTAATAAAATTACTTAAAAATCAATTATATTTTATATTTTAAATTATATATTAAATTAATATAATATATTGTAGTAATAACATAATAGATAGTGGTAAATGGTACTAACATCATACATTAGTTTTTCATTCATATTATGTTTCATTTAATAACATTAAAATCAAAACTACGTAGTTCTATAATAAAATTACTTAAAAATTAATTATAATTTATATTTTAAATTATATATTAAATTAATATAATATATTGTAGTAATAACATAATAAATAGTGGTAAATGGTACTAACATCATACATTAATTTTTTCATTCATATTATATTTCATTTAATAATATTAAAATCAAAATTACGTAGTTTTATAATAAAATTACTTAAAAATCAATTATATTTTATATTTTTAATTATATATTAAATAAAAATTTTAATTAATATAATATATTATAGTATGAATTATCCTATTAATACAAAAATTAGAACTATATTATTTAATATTAAAATTTAGTACTATAGGTTTTAATAAAATTAATAGAATTATTCATATAATAACAAAAATAAATAACTTTTTTTTAATAATGTTACCAAATTAGCGACGGATGCTCAATCCATCGCTAATTTTAGCGACGGATATCAAAATTCGTCGCCAATTTTTCGCGCAAAAATTTTGGTAGATTTTACCGACAGAAATTATGTCTGTCGGTAATTTAGTCATCCGTCGGGAATTAGCGACGGAAAACTGTCCGTCACTAATTTCCGTCGGTAAATCATTGCATTCTAGTAGTGAAATAAAAAGAGCAAAGTTAAGATTGAAAAAAAAAAAAAACACGCCAATACCACAAAAGAAATTAAAGGCGTTGACCCGGCTCTTTTTTGAAATTTCCTCTTTAAATTTTGTGTAGAACTAAAAAACAATATCTAAATCATGGATTAAAAATATTAAAAGCCCTTAAAAAGCTTATATGTAGGATAAATGTGATGATCGTGAATGTATATCCTATTAGTTTAAATATTAAAGTTCAAGTTAGTATCCTTCATCCATGAATAAACAATGATGAAGATAAACACATACACATATCACCTCTTGATGCAAAAATAATTTAGAATATCTTTTCGAGTGAAAGCTTTGGATTAATATATATACTCACCAAGTTAATTAATATATAAATTCATTTAATTTTTTTAATGCGAATTATAAAGTTTTTTTTTTAAAAATATAAATAGCCCTCAAAATTTTTTACATTTCTTTATTGGCTCCTACAACAAGCTTAACGAAATTTTATTAGGATTTCCAAACCATCAAATTTGAACGTCCCCCTCTCTCTTCCTCTCCACGGAAAATTTTAATTTTTGTCACTATAGTTAGAAAATTAAATTAATAACCTTTTAATATCGGGGAAATTTTTTTTATCATTTTATTATTCAAATTTTGATATTTTATATTCTATTTAATTTTATAAAAAAAAAGTATATTACTAGTGTTTCGAGTTTTATTTAAACTAATTTTTAATTAAAAATCTTAACTGAAAAATAATAGTTATTATTATTAAGATATTTATTTGAATAATTATAAATAAAAAATTAACTCAAAAATTATATCTATTTATCATCATCATTTTTCCCCACTTAATTCTTATTTCATTTTTCTGCTAATCTTATAATGTCATATAAAGCACATGTATTAACTTAATTTTTTCTTTCGCTTTATCATCAATTTTTCCTCCATTTATCTCTTCATTCTTTGAAAAAAATACAACTCATCACTATTTTTCTCACATCCAATTCCTTTTTAAGGAAAATTGACTAAAACATCTTTTTTTTTTTTCTTCTCTCTAAAGAATACGAGATCGTATTTATATTGGCATGTTGTCCTTTAAGCCACCATTTGCACTTGCACATCACCACCAATTTTAGCCATAGACATTTACTGTTACTGTTAAATATATATGTGTATATATATATATATATATGCTATATATTGCTGTTTAGAAACAATTTAAAGGTGCATTTTTGATAATAGAAAGTTGTATTTAATAATATATAAAGTTTTTAAATATTTCTCAAAAAGTTACTAACTAAATTAATCATTTCGGATAGTATAATCGTGAGCAAAAATAAGTAAAAATGAAAATCAAAACCAAATTGAGTTAATTTTAATTGGTTCGATTCGGCTTTAAATTTAATAAATTTAAAAACATAAAAAAATTAATCAATTCAGTTTGTTATGTGAAAAAAAAACATTAATTTTTTTGAATTAATGAGATAAACCAAAATTTTATTTTTTTTAATTGAAATATGCTAAATAATACATAATGAAAATCAAACCTAGTCAATGCTCACAGTCACACCAGTTTTCATCACTTTTTTATGAGGTAAAAGTCTTCTTCCAATGACTTATTTTGACATACAAATGATGTGCACCACATCAATTATTCTCCCCAAAAGCAAATTAAGTCTCGGTGCGCATGAATTCGTGCAACTTAAGAAAAATTAATTGAATATGCCAAAGGGCTCCACTTCATTTGCAAGAGAGGAGAGAATGATGAAAGACATTAACACTTCTTAATTCAGTTTTACATAAGCAACAATTCCAAACTATATAATATTGTAATATTATATTTTATGATAACATTTTAAAAACTTTATTTGTCATGGAAGATATTTTTAATTTAAGATTGTGTTTCAGAAACAAGCTTCTCATCCATATTTCTAGACTGTATTTTGTTTAAAATTCTGATTATTTCTATTTTCATTTTGCCAAGTAAATTAAAGAAAAATTATTTTTGCTAAGTACAACTCTAGAAAAAAGGAGTAAAACATAGAAGGCTCAGAAAATTTTGAAAAAGTAGATAGAACTATACTTTATCTACAAAAATATAATAAAATTACTTATGAAATTACGCAACGAATGAACTATACATATATTTTAAAATATGCAATTTATATTAAAATCATGAAATTTATTTGAAATTCTAACTATTTTGTCAGTATTTTGTTAGGATTTGGTTTAGTATTATGAGAAATTTTACAAATTTTAAAAGTTAGAATTGAAAAAAAAAAATTTATAATTTTTTTCTAAAATCAAATATACTAAATTAAATTTCCAAATAAATTCTATAAAATTTATTTATAGCAAACACAGTTTTTGTGAATTTACTTCTCTTTCATTTTTAAAAATAAATTTATGTCAAATTATGTTATATTATATTTTTATTATTTATCTCTTATTTTTTAATCATTTATTTCTAAAGAAAAATTTCAATTTATTTATTTTTACATTTAAGTCCAATTTTTCTAATCTCTTATTCCTGACAATTCATGAGATAATTTTTTTTTAAAATCAAATATACTAAATTAAATTTCCAAATAAATTCTATAAAATTTATTTATAACAAACACAGTTTTTGTGAATTTACTTCTCTTTCATTTTTAAAAATAAATTTATGTCAAATTATGTTATATTATATTTTTATTATTTATCTCTTATTTTTTATTCATTTATTTCTAAAGAAAAAATTCAATTTATTTATTTTTACATTTAAGTCCAATTTTTCTAATCTCTTATTCCTGACAATTCATGAGTGGCCTTTCTTTGATGTTTGTCTTCAGATCAGAAATGGTTTAGGGAGCAAGTAAAACGCCTGATATGTGCTTGAAAAAAAAAAGTCATATGTATCTTCGAGATTCTGCCTTTGACATGAAACCTTTGTGTTTCATTTTTGATATTATTCGGTAATGATTAGTGTGTTAAAGTTATGATTATTTATTTGACATATATGAAAGAACTTGTACAAATGCGTTGTTGATATTCTATTAGAATTTTGGTTAATTATTACAAATGCGTATTATATGTATTTTTTATTAATAAATTTCAAATAATTAATCTAAATACCAATGAATTATATCATAAGAGTAGTTTTCTTTTTTTAATTAGCCGATTCAAAATTAAGTGAAAAGCAATAACAAATTAACAATAATAAAATTCGAATCTTTATTTTAATTGTTTTTAATTATTATTAAGCCACTAAACTTCTATGCATGTACCTATAAAACAGAAAATAACGTTGAAGCAATATATATATATATAGAACATTACTTAATTAGTCAATTGATTTGAAGAAAAAAGATTCGGTGGACACAGAAATATGGCATAATAGCTAAGGTGGCAAAGTGAAGTGGGTTTCTTGTTAGGTTAGCGTATGTTAGGATACCCAGAAAAAAGAAAGGAAGAATCCATTAAAAATGAAGCTACACAAAAAAATGGAATTTCAGGAATAATGTTGGAAGGAATCAAAATGTGTCAATTTTTTTTTTTTTTTGACTAATTCAATCCCTTATAATTAAGTCTAAAAACGATATAATTAAATTAAAAAAATTAAGTGGCTTTTGAGGGTAGTGTTTATTTTCAGGTCAAATGTATGGGAGGGTACCAAATTTTAATTTTATTTCAATTTAGTTACTAAAATTTAATTTATATCTTTTTAGATACCAAACTTTTATTTAATTTCACAACAACCAATCAAAAAAATTGTAGCCCCTGCTCATATCCATAACTATTAGTTTTAGCCCAAAATTAAAATTATTTATAAATAAATCCATATTTTCTATACATCTATAAGAAATAAGAAAAAAAAATTGAAAATTATTTTGAGGAGTGAATTAAAATTAGGGACTAAAATAAGGTCTCGTAACATATAAAATACTTTATGAACTGAATATTTTTTAAACTTTTTGAAATTTATAGACTAAATTGAAAAATTAAAAATTTTAAGAATTAAAAAGTTTTAAATGAAAATTTAGAGAAATAAAATTTTTTAACAGTCTCCGTTTTGAACATCAAAATTGGATTATAAAAAAAATTAAAGTTTTGTATCCAAACTTCGATAAGTATAATCCAAACTCCATAAACTCCATTTGCATTTTACCGGTTTATTTTCTTTTGATGGAGAAGAATGATATTGTTTTAAAAAAACATGGTGGTACAGAAATTTAGAAGGAACATTTTTTTTTTCTTTTTGAGATCTGTAAATAATTTAGGAATTAATTTTTTTTTTCTTGTAATTTTGTGCTTCTAGCAAGCTGGGCTCATTAGCCTAGTAGTTTGCTTCTTTTCCTATTGTGTATGTGCTATTTTTGAGCAATATTATTTGGTTTGGTGTTTTACCAAAAAATTGCATGATAATGAAATCTATATCTTTCAATTATATAATTACCTTCAAAAATTAAATAGTTAAATGCTAAAATATTTTTTATAGTATTAAAAAAGTAGTATAATTTTAAACAGGAAAAACATATAGTTTTAAATATTTTTATATCTTATTTCGGATAGTAAATTAACTCAATTGACCCTCCTTTTACATTATATTTAATTTTCTTATTTTTTAATTTTAAAAATTTATTTTTTTTCATTCATTATATTAAAACTAAAAGAAAAAAATATTAAATATTATGAAATTAAAATAAAATAAAAATAACATTGAACCATTATTATTAAAAATGAAAAATAAAATAAAAAAATATTTTAATTTTTAAATTGTTCTAGTTAAATAAATGAAAATTGCCAAGTAACTTACTAAAATGAAAAAAAAATAAAAATTTAATTATTATGATCAAATAATTAAAAAAATAAAATAATTACTTTCAAATTTTGTTCAATGAGTGAAAAGAATTAAATTAACTAAAAATTAAATAAAAATAAATTAAAATTAAATCATTATATTTAATAAAATAAAAATAAAAAAAATTATTTTTTAGGTTTAATTCAATAAATAAAAAATAATTTTTATACCTAATATCTTTTTAAAATAATAATCAGAGTAATAGAAAATAAACTATAATATAAAAAGAGAAGATTTAAATCAATTTAATATTTTAAAATTTTCACGTAGATTAATGGAAGTTCAAACACTTAATTTTTAAGAAGAATAATTTAAACATCAAAATAGTAAAAATTTAAAAAAAATTCAAACATTATTTATGCAATTTTTCCTTTTAAGCATTACAAGGTAGTGAAACTTCCTCTTATAAGTTAAAAATTTAAAATATTTTTTTTATTTTAATATTTGATTTTTTCAATTAAGTATCTGAACAAACAAATTAAAATTTTTTTTAATTATATTTTTGGCAGATTTTATAAGTTTAAGTGCTTGTATTTTAAATTTTAAATAATAAATTAACTTAATGCTCTTCATTTTTATTATATTTGATTTTAATTTTTCACCCTAAATATTTTTTAAGTCGTTAGAAAGATTTTATTTCACTTAACACATTGAACTAAAGTTGAAGAGAAATTAAACAATATTATTTTTTAATCTTATTTTGTTAACTGTAATGTTGAATTTTATTTTTCATTTCATTTCAGATACTATTTAGATAATTTTTAGAGAATTATATGGTCATTGAAACTATATAAAAAACCAATCAAATTAAATGATTAAACACTTGCGTGTGATTTTGTAAATGATTTTATTATTGACTAACAAATCTAAGAGGGAACCTCATGCTCGTGTATAAAATAAATACAAGTTGAGGGGCAAAAAGAGCACGCACTCAAATATTATGCGCATACACAGCATCCCAAGTAGCCGAAGACACTCTCCAAGCTGCGAAAAAAACATTATATAATACAACGCCTGGACCCATACACTACTCTAATGTTATGGTAGTGCTCTGCAAAAATAATAATAATAAAATAAAATAAAATAAACATTTTTTTTGGACAGAAATTGGAATCTGATTGATGGGTGGTGCTCCTTTAATCATTTCTCTCTCTTATTCAGCTTATAAAATAATAATAATAATAATAATAAAATTAAACTTAAAAAAAATAAGGGAATATATATATATTATATATCATTAGGGTAGACTATATGTATGGTTAGCATCTAAGCTTCCCAACTTTTTATTTTTTCTTCTTCATGAATTTTAATGACATTAGCTATATGTTACAGTATATATTATATGGTCACATGCAAAGATATATAATGGTCATATCGAATTTCGGTGATACGAATGTTGAAAACTACAGTAAAAAAATCAAATAGCAACTTAGAAAAAGAATATAGGAATCGATTGCCTTTACAAAGAAAAGTACCAATTTCTATCCAATTTCTATCCATCTAATAGTAACTATCCGATAGTAGGAAAATGATAGATTTTCGCTACTTGTGACGCTGCTAGTTCATATAAAACAATATATTTTTTTCAAAATTATTTTTTTTGAACGGTAAGACTTACTATGTAAGAATAATCATTCAGACAATTACCAACTGGAGAGATTCAATGCACATGCTTATAAACACACACACATACTCAACCACAACCTAGCGATGTGGGATCCAAATGGACCAGTCCCAGTTCATGCCAAGGTATACCACACCGCCACAATCGCAATAAAATACATTAGTTTTTTTTTAACTATAAAAATTACTATGCAAAAGTACTCATCCAGAAAATTGTTGACTGGAGAGACTCAATATATATTTTTTTTTAAAAAAAAATACTTTTACCCTTTATCATGTTTGGTCCATGATACAAGAGACATTTGAATTAAGATATTTTAGTACAATGTCACAAACAATAATGTTGCTACCCGCGACATGAATTTTTATTCTCGATAGTAACTATTTATCTAATTTTTAAATATTTAATTAATTTAATACATATTAAATTTTGAATACGGATCTTCCATGGCAGGTTGACCTAACCTAATAAAAAATTTTAAAAAAGGAAGGGAGTATACCTGCTAAAAGGTAGTTGCCTCCAAAATTATAAGAATAACTTCTTGTAAAAAGAATAAATAAAAAGCACATAAACAAACAGAAAAAGATGATACAAAACAAATATCTCTCTATAAAACAAAAACTCTCCCCTCTAATCAATAGAAAAGAACAATAGTAAATAGGGTTGTAGAAAATTAGTGTTTTTTCCTTTTTACATGATGTGATTATTACTAATACCTAGTGGTTTTATAAATCTTCTTCTTGTGAAATCATCAAAGGTAAGTGATCCTACCATTTGAATTATATTTATTCCACTTTATTATATTGGTGTCAGAATATGATCGATGATTCCCATATTGATTGTAAATTAATTTCTTTTTTGTGAATTGAAATTGTTGAATTTTTGTGTTTATAAACATGATTGAGGCAACAAATTCGTATTTATTTTCTGAATCACATAATAAGTTTCATGCCATCATTTTAATAATTAAAAATATAATTTTAATTGAAAAATTCATAATAAATGGTACAGTTATCAAAAAATTACGATTATGATTTTGAAAATTTTTTAAAATTAAAGAGAACTCATATATATAATTTTTGATTTGTGATTATCACTTGAGTTCTGATTTTGACCTATATATGTTTATTTTATATTTGAGAACTGAAATTTTTTCAATTGGTTGATTGTTCTTTAACATTTATTAAAGGAACAATATTTCGGTTGAGGAGATGACTTTGAAAGATTATAGGAGGCTTAAAAGGAATCGAAGAGATCCTAATCACCCATAAGTGAGGCGTCCTACTATGACTATGAGAAGCCAAAATCAGAGGATAATGTTAAGACTTTTAAAGAAAAATCTCTCCGAATATAGAATAGATAATAAACACATTTTGCATAGAGCATGTCAGAACCATTAATAATATGATTCAAGCTATTTTTAATAACGGTTATATTATGGATGATTATTATAAAATCATAGCTCTTGAAAACACCTTACCCAATTCTCTTATGAGCAGTTTTCTAAGTTTTAAAGCCTCTATTTTTGAAATTGAATCATGAGGAAGAACTAGGGACAAAAGAGATTTTCTACAAGGAAAGTCTAGATCATGTGAGATATTAGTCTATATATTATTGGAGGATTACATCTCAAATAATTTGAATAAAATTTCTATTTTAAGTGTGAGTAGCAGCCTTAAGGCTTTGAGATGTCCTAACCTGATGCGTCCCACTAGTTATCTAACAACTAGGATCCGTAATAATCTATTGGGATCGTTGCCCAAGGATCTATCTAGTATAAAATTTGATAGAAATTAGCAACACTAGCTATCTAATAACTAGCACCTCTAATTATCAGGGTTGAAATTGCAACACGCTCGAAGCAAATTTGGATTTTATCTCTCGTAGGAACTCAAAAAAAATCAATTAAGAATTCAAATAAAATCGATCAACTAATAATAATGATGTTTGATACAAGTATTTATAGACTTGTAATCCTAAACCTAAACTTATTCTGAAAGAAACAACTCTTTAGGAATAAATAACTATACTCTTAATTAAACACAAATTCTAATTAGTAAAGAAAACATAAAAAAAATTCTAATTAGAAAAAATTTGTCATCGAGACACGGGCGTATTGGCGTTGTAAAAAATAGGCAGATTGTTACATGGCTTGGAATACGGTCTGGCCTTACACATACACGGGCGTGTTTTGATTATGATTCTAAGACAGAATATTACACGGTTTGATGCATGGGCGTGTCTCTGGCCGTGTACCCCTCTGGACTTTTTAAGCTTCTTAAACATGGGCGTGTCTATGACCCGTGTATCCTACTGGCTATTTTGGATACTCGAAACATGGGAATATAGAATAATACATAGGCATGTATCGTCTTGAATACAGCTAACTAAGTTAACTAACTTAGTTTCCACCAAATTGCTTCCATCTTGTCCTCTATGCTCAAGATTCTCTTGTACAAGACCTATGATGGTCTCTTTCATTCTCTTAGCTCTTGATCTTGTGATAGGTCCTCCACCATAGCTTAAAAGATTTAAATTTGGTGTAGTGTCCCCATTGCCATATGCATTACTCCCCCCTTCTTCAAAAGGATTCGTCCTCGAATCTTCACCTTCAAAATCAAATAGAAGAAGGTCAGATACATTAAAAGTTGCAGAAACATTATACTCACATAGGAGATCTAATTTGTAGGTATTGTCATTGAGCCTTGCCATAACTTGAAACGGTTCATCTCCTCTAGGATGTAGCTTAGACTTTTTTTGAGTAGGAAACCTCTCCTTGTACAAATGTAACCAAACCCAATCTCCAGGCTCAAAAATCAACTATTTATGTCCTTTATTCCTTTGATTTGCTACTTGTTGATTTCGCCTTTCAATATTTTGCCTTATTTTTTCATGTAAATTGCACATAAAATTTGCCTTTCGAATACCATCTAAATTAACTTGCTCACTCACTGGCAAAGGTAATAGATCTAATGTTGTTAAAGATTAAAACTATACACAATTTTAAAAGGTGAATGTTGTGTAGATGAATGCACAACCCTATTATATGCAAATTCTACATGAGGTAAAATTTCATCCTAAGTTTTTCATATTCTTCTTAATTATACCATGCATTAGTTGTCCTAATGTTCTATTCACAACTTCGGTTTGGCCATCGGTTTGTGGATGATATGCAGTACTAAATAACAACTTAGTTCCTAATTTCACCCACAAAGTCTTCCAAAAGTAGGACAAAAACTTAATATCCCTATCACTCACAATAGTTTTAGGTATATCATGCAAACACACTATATTCTTAAAGAATAAATCATCAATATGTGATGCATCATCGATTTTATGACATGGAATAAAATGTGTCATCTTAGAAAACCTATCAACAATCACATATATGCTATCATTACCATGCATAGTCTTAGGTCGTCCAAGTACAAAATCCATAGATATATCTACTCAAGGTGATTGTGGAACAAGCAATAGTGTATACAAACCATGCGGATGCACTTTAGACTTAGCTTACAAATATGTACTACAATTAGCACAATACTTAGATACATCAGATTTTATATTAGGCCAAAACAAAATGCTCATGTAAAACATCTAATGTCTTAGCTATTCCAAAGTGTCCTATCAAACCTCCCTCATATGCCTCCTTAATCAACAACAAATATAATGAACATCTAGGCACACAAAGTTGCTTTAAACAAAATAAATACCCATCATATCTATAAAATTTGTCAAAGGCAATGGTTTCATATGTATTATATACATTGCTAAAATCAGGATCATGTGCATACAATTCCTTAATATGCTTAAAACCAAGCAATTTAGCATCCAAAGTGTTAAGTAAAATGTACCTCCTTGACAATGCATCAGCCATAATATTTTCCTTGCCTTGTTTGTATTTGATAACATAAGGGAAAGACTCAAGAAACTCACTCTACTTTGCATGTCTCTTGTTGAGCTTGTTTTGTCCCTTCAAATGCTTCAAACTCTTATGGTCGGTATAGATAACAAACTCCTTAGATAGTAGGTAATGTTGCCATGTCTCTAATATCCTTACCAAGACATACATCTCCTTGTCATGTGTCGGGTAATTAAGTGCTGTACCAATTAATTTCTCACTGAAATATGCAATTGGCTTACCCTCTTGCATTAAAATAGCTCCAATTCCCATACTAGAAGAATCACATTCAATTTCAAATGTTTTATCAAAGTTAGGCAAAATAAGAATAGGTGCAGAAATTAATTTAGATTTCAGTATGTTAAAAGCATCCTCTTATTCCTTTTCCCACCTAAATCCAATATTCTTTTTAATTACTTCTATCAAAGGGGCAGCTATGCTAAAGAAATCATACACAAAAAATTGATAAAAACTAGCTAAGCTATGGAAACTATGAACATCCCCGACATTCCTAGGTGTAGGCCAAGTTTCGATAGCCTTAACCTTCTTATGATCAACCTTTATACCATGCTCACTAACAACTTATCCTGAAAATATAACTTTAGGCACACAAAATGAACATTTAGCAAGCTTAGCATACAACTTTTGTGATTATAAAATACTAAAAACAGATCTAACATGCATAATATATATGATCCTCTAGTGATTTACTATACATAAGTATATCATCAAAATAGACAACAATAAACTTACCTATAAAATTCCTCAAAATATAGTTTATTAATCGCATAAATATACTAGAAGCATTAGTTAAACTAAATGGTATGACTAACCACTCATATAACCCATATTTTATTTTAAAGGCAGTTTTGCATTCATCACCAATTTTCATTCTAATTTGATGATACCCAGTTATTAAATCTACTTTAGAAAATATACATGCACCATGTAATTCATCTAACATGTTATCTAAATGAGGTATAGGATGGCGATACTTTACAGTGATTTTGTTAATGGTGCAATAGTTAACACACATATGCCATGTTTCACCCTTTTTAGGCACAAGTAGCATGGGTACAACACATGGGCTCATAATTTCTCTAATCAATCCTTTAGACATCAACTCATCCACTTGCTTTTGTAGTTCTTTTATGTCTTTAGGATTACTCCTATAGGCTGGCCTATTCAGAATTTGTGATCCAGGAATAAAATTAATTTAATATTCTATCCCTCTTAATAATGGCAAACCATCAAGCATAGACTCAGGAAATAAATCCTCAAATTCCTGTAATAACACTTGAAAAGAACTAGGTAGAGAAGAGAGAATTGGGTTAGTGTCAAAAGCTAAACATGCACCTTTGAATAACAATAGTATCATAGGTTGCTTGCTTAGATAAGCCTTTCTAATCTCACCCTCTCTTATAAAGAAATTGCCTTTTACCTCTTTTTTTTACCACTCTTTACATACTATTCTCTCCTTTTGCATGCGCAATCTCACTATTTTTACTCTCTCTGAGAATCTCCTCTATTTTCTCTCATTTTTCTTCTCTTTTCTCACGCTTCTCTTGGTTTTTATCATTACTCTCCTTTAGCTGGTGCACTTTTTCTTTTTCATGTACACTCTCACATTCACTCAAAATTTTTTGATCCTTATAGACTTCCTTAGGTGACATAGGTAACAAATTGATAGTCCTACCATTTATCTTAAATGAATATTTGTTAGTAAAACCATCATGCATGACTCGCTTATCATATTGCCATGGACGTCCTAATAATATGTGACTAGCTTGCATTGGAACTATATCACATAATACCTCATCACAATAACGTCTAATAGAGAATATAATCAATTCTTGCCTAGTGAACTTAATATTCGCACCTTCATTCAACCATTGTAATCTATAAGGTCTAGGATGTTTTATTATTTTAATTCCTAATTTATCAACTAAAGTAGCATTAATAACATTAGCAAAACTTATACCATATATAATCATACTACACAATTTATCATGTATCATGTATCGAGTATAAAAGATGTTTTCACGTTGTACCTCTTCCTCCTTAGCTTGCATATTTAAGGCACGCCTAGTAACCAAAGTGTAAATTGGTCCTTGTGGGGCTAATTCCTCCTCCACATCAGATGCGTCCTCTAATGCTGGCATGTCACTCAAATCATCATCATCATCCTCTTCCTCATTCACCACCATCTGTGTAGGGTCATGATCTTGGCATTTGGACATTGTGCATCCTTATGCCCATATCTCAAACATCTAAAGCACTGAATATTACTCGACTTACCTATGGATTTGTCATCCTTAGGTTATGTCTTTAATATAGTAACATCCTTGCTTTTACTTGGCTTAAATTTGCCCTTACTTGCACTTGTTTCTCCCCCCTTGTTCTTCCAATTCAATTTCCATGTAGATGTAGGAGTCAATTTTTTTTGATTTTCACCTTCAATTACTTTTCTACCTTGATTGCCATGTGTACCATATCTTACAAATCTACATAATGATGTAATTCAACAAGGTTAGTAATTTCATGATTCAAACCTGATAGAAAACATACCATGGTAGCCTCTCTATCCTCCTCAATGTTAGCTCGAATCATGGCCATCTCCATCTCTTAGAAATACTCTTCAACACTTTTAGAGCTTTGGTTCAGCTTTTGTAACATATTGTACACCTCTCTATAATAGTGTTGAGGTACAAATCTCTTTCTCATTATAGTTTTCATCTCAAACCATGAACTGATTGGTCCTTCTCCACTTCTACGCCTAATGGAGGTGAATTGATCCCACCACACACTAGCATAGTTAATGAACACCACGGCAGCCAATTTTACCTTTTTCTCTTTGGTATAATTATGGCACTCGAACACCCTTTCAACCTTCTTTTCCCACTCCAAGTACGCTTTCAGATCACTCTTCCCTTAGAATACTAGAATCTTCATATTGATTGATCCCAAATTCCCATATTTGGTCTTGCCCTTGTTGGCACCTGTTGATACTTCTTCATCTGCTTCTTTTTCTAATTCGTGGAAGAGAATGCGTTGGGCCTCCCTTAGTCGGATGGGGGTTGCTATCTCTAACCTTGCTAATCATTTATGGACCTTTTAATTATCACTTCTCATATCCTCTTATTGAGCCAATATTGTTTGCAACATAGTTTGTGTTGCATCCAATGTAAGTTTCTCCTTTGTATCCATGATGTAAATCTGAAATAGAAATTAAAAGAAAAAAAGAAAATTTCTATTCTAACACTCCCTTATGTATTTCTCTCAATTAGTTAGAAACTCTCTAATGCACTCACAATTGATCATACACCAAGAAGTTCCTTTTGAGTTCTTAATTGAGCTAAACTCTTACTACTTCTAAGAGAATCATAAATCAAACTAAATAACTAAAGCTATTAGTGAAAGATAAGCTAAAAGATGTAAGTGTAGGCTGTTTTGGGTGATTTTAGGTATGTCTGAAATTTTAGGTATTTAACGGATAGAAAGAAGGGTTTAAAGATGTAGAATGATGTAGGGTAGGTAGACAAAGAAAAATAAGTAGAAAATATACAAATTGATGAGTCTTCTAAGGGTGATATGCTTACCCACAGATTTTGTTGATGCAACGGATGATGATCAATATGACTTCCTTCAATTTTGTTGGGGCTAAATCACTTGATGCAATTTTTGATGTAGAATGAACTTTGAATAATTCTTTTTTTTATCAATAAACAAATACTACGCTAGAGATATATAGCTTACACTAGAGCCAAATCTTTGATAGCAAACTGATGCATTCCCCTAGTTATCCAATAACTAGGATCCGTAACAATCTATTGGGATCGTTGCCCAAGGATCTATCTAATATAAACTTTGATAGGAATTAGCAATACTAGCTATCTAACAACTAACACCTCTAATTATCAGGGTTGAAATTGCAACACGCTCAAAGCAAATTTGGATTTTAGCTCTCACAAGAATTTAAGAAAATTTAATTAAGAATTCGAATCAAATCAATCAACTAATAATAATGATGTTTGATACAAGTATTTATAGACTTGTAATCTTAGACCTAAACTTATTCTGAAAGAAACAACTCTTTAGGAATAACAACTATACTCCTAATTAAACATAAATTCTAATTAGTAAAGAAAACATAAAGAAAATCATAATTAGATAAAAATTCATTATCGAGACACGGGCGTGTCAAATAAGATATGGGCATGTTGACGTTGTGAAAAACTGACAGACTGTTACACGGCTTGGAATATGGTATAGTCTTACATATACATGGACGTGTTTTGATTATGATTCCGAGACAAAACATTACACGGTCTGATATACGGGCGTGTCTTTGGCTGTGTATCCTTCTGGACTTTTTAAACTCTTTAAACACGGGTGTGTCTGTGACCTGTGTATCCTACTGGCTATTTTAGATACTCGACACACGGGCGTGTATCATCTTGAACATAGCTAACTAAGTTAACTAACTTAGTTTCCACCAATTACTTCCATCTTATCCTTCATACTCGACAATCTTTTGTATAAGACCTATGATGGCCTCTTTCATCCTTTTAGCTCTTGATCTTATGATAGGTACTCCACCATAGCTTAAAGGATTTAAATTTAGTGTAGTGTGCCCATTTCCATATGCATCATAACCCGAACTATCTATAGATTAAGAACAATGTTAATTATATTTTACATAAAGAGAAGTATGAGGGGTCTATTCCTAGAACAGTTAGGTGCATAAACCTAAATGAATAGTTTTATGTATTATATTTCCAATTTATGTACATAATATTATTATGAATTGAATTTGTTTTTACATTACGAAATATTTATTTAATGATATAAACTATTATTATTGCTTTATACTATGGGCATTTTAAGATTGGCAAAATTTTTGTGAATTCTCATATAAAATTATGATTGGTGTAATTTAAATTAAATTATAAAAATTTGATATTTGAGATTGAATAATGATTGGGAATATAGTGAACCTTATCATTTATTCCATGTTAAAATTTTTAATAATTTAATTTGAAGTTGTGACTTAATGATGTGTATAAGTGATTGTATTTATAATATCTCTTGTAGTTTATGACTAACTATGACATCTAATAACATAATAGCTGAGCTTAATAAGAGTGAAAAATTGAATGGTGATAATTATAATATATGGTACCTAAAAATGCACTATATCCTTAAGGAGTAAAAAGCTTTGGAGGCTATTAATAATGTTATGGAAGAGTCCAAAACTGGTGAGAAAAATATGAACAACACACAGTATAGGCCTAATGTGGCTATTTTGAATGTCTGAAAGAAGAAGGATTCAACTGCTATATGAATTCTAATAAGTTTTATGAATGATGATTTGGTATATATATACAACAGTATCTGATTGGAAATATAATGTGAATCACTTTGAAGGAGAAGTTTGGAGGAACAATTGTCTCTTAACTAAGATAGCTGACCATTAAGTTTGACACTTACAAGAAGATCCTTAATAAGCCTATAAAATAATACGTAAAGGATATATCAAACATTATTATGGTACTTAAAGTATATGGGCACAACCTCATTAATGAACAATAAATTCAAGCTGTTATCTGGTCTCTCCTTAATAGTTAGAAATATATAAAAGTGAATATGACTTATAATGAACACATTAAGACCTTTACTGACATTGCATGCCACCTGAAATTGGAAGATGAGCACCTTGAGGCTACCAAACCAAATGTTCATGCATATATGGTTAAATCAAGTTCCAATAAGAATTTTGGATATAAGAATAATAGGTTCAACAATAATTGAAAAGGCAAAGGCAAGATGAGTGAGACTGGATATGAACTAAAGAAAGAAAAAAAGTAACTTAAATGTAAAAGAGGAAAGCGTGGTAGAAGAAAAGATAAGACTAAAGTGATTTGTTATAATTATGGTAACCAACATCATTTTACTCATGAATACATTGAGTCTAAAAGGGTATCATCTTATCTATCTTCTTCTAAAAAGAAGCTATATTTTTGAAATTTTTATTTCTGGTAATTTATTGTTTACTTAAACTCGTCCTATTTAAACTGTGGACTTAGGAGCTATAAACTATGTAACTAGAGATAGAAATAAATTTATGAAATTTCATCAAATTTCAAGTAGAATAAAGTGGATCTATGTTTGTAATAATGTGAAAGTTAAAGTTAAAAAAATTGACACGTGCAAATTGGGTTTGCAAAAAGGTAGAATCCTGTACCTATATGATGTTCTTTGTACTCCTAATATTTGACAAAATTTAATCTCTGTGATTGCTCTATTATAATTAGGATATGATTTATATTTTCTAGGTGAATGTATTAAGATTACTCATAGTACTATTTATTATGATTGGATAGTTTTATGATGTTGAACATAAACTATTATAATAGTAATAGTGGTGTTTATTTTTTCTTATTTCCTGAATCTAGTAATGATAATGTGGATGCACAATTATGACATGCTATATTAGGACATATTAGGCAAGATAGAATAAATATGCCTATTCATAATAGTCTATTAGGATTAAACACAAAATTTGAATTATCCACTTGTGAAATTTACTTATAAGAAAAAGTTACTAAAAAACCATTTGGAAAGGGCATGAGAGCTGAATTTCCTTTGTAACTAATACATATTGACATATGTGGATCAATGCATATCAAAACCAAGCATGAAGCCTCATATTTCATTACTTTTATAAATGACTTCACTCAACATGGCTATATCTATTTGATCTTTTATAAATTTGAACAATTAGATTGCTTTAAAAAAAATATATAAATGAGGTTGAAAATCAATTAGATAAGAAAATAAAAGCATTAAAAATTGATCGAGGTAGAGAGTATATATCTGAATAATTTAAAGAACTATATAATGGAAAAGAAATTATGAGACAATTAACAATTTAGAGAACTTCGTAATAAAATAGAGTTGTTGAGCGAAGAAATCAAATTTTAGTTGAAATGGTTAGGTTAATAATGGCGCAAGCTAATCTCCCAATTAGTTATTGGGTGATGCTTTATTATCTATAGCCTATGTACTTAATTATGTACCTTCTGAATCAATTTTCTTTACACCTTATGAGTTATGGATAGGTAGAAAAGCTCAATTTGAATGAGATGTATTTATGGGAATTTATGGTATACATTCTCGATAATTTCCACAAATTTGGTAAATTAGGACCAAGAGAAAAGAAATGTATCTTTATAAGATATTTTGAGAACTCAAAAGGTTATGTATTTATTAGTGAGGATTCAAATGGAAGATTAATTGAAATTAAGTCTCGTGATGTTAATTTCCTTATAAATTATTTTTCTAAAAAGGGATAATATTGATAAAGATCATCATTTATTTGAGATGGATGATAATAAAAAGATTGGTATAAGTCAACAAATGATTGATATACAAAATATGATACTTAGTCCTATTTTTGACAGTGGGAGTATAAAGAATTTACTCCACTCATCTCAATTAAATAGGAGAGATGAGATTGAAACTGATCCAATTTCAATTGGTAAAAGTAATAATTCTTAGTTACGATAGAGTACACAATTTAAAACTTTTAAGAAATATTTTTCAATTGAGAATGAAGTTTATTTATTAGTCCCAATAATGATGAGGAAGCTAAAATTATCAAGGACGCATTTGAGTGTCCTACCAAGAAAAATAGGAAAGTTAAATTGGAAGAAGAAATGGAATAAACGAGAATGAATTATGTTTGGAACTTAGTTAATATACTGCTAGGCCGTAAAGCCATTAGGAATAAATGGATTCTCAAAATTAAATGTAAGGTGGATGGTTCCATTGACAAGTATAAAGCTCGACTTGTGGTGAAAAGTTATACTCAACAAGGGGATATAATTTATAGCAAAAAGTTATACTCAACAAGAGGGTATAAATTATGAGAAAATATTTTCACTTATTATCAGGTTTACCTATATTCGCCTTATCCTAGCTATTGTGGCTCATATGGGTTTAGAATTGCATCAAATATATATGAAAATGGCTTTTTGATTCAGATATGCATCTAAATGGATATTTAGATACTGATTGGGAAGGAGACTTTGATCAATATAAATCCACCTATGGCTATATTTTCTTAATAAATAAAGACACTATTTCATGTAATAGTAAAAAATAAATATGTATAGCCTTATCAATTATAAAAGCTAAATTTAGTTTATGTTCATCAGCAGTGGAGATTATTTGATTAAGGAGATTTTTTTATGAATTTGAATTTTCAAAATGGTTGTGAAAGAGCTTTTATTGTTCATTATGGTAGTCAAGCAGTGATTACTTTTACAAAAGATCCCAAATATCATAGTAGAACCAAACATATAGATACAAAGTACAACTATATTAGAAATATCATCACTAAATGAGAAGTGGCTATACAATACATACCTATGTATAGTATGGTGCCTGATCTTTTAAATACACCAATTCTAAGAGATGTATTTCTTACACATGTAAATTCTTTTAGATTGTGTAGAATATAAAATATGTTGTTGACCTTATTTGTTGAATTATTTGAATAAATTTAATGGTTGACATGTTTACTTAATTGTTTTCTTATTTTATACACATTGCACATACACTATTAAATACTTAACAAAGAGATGTTATACAGGTTTTAGATTAGCTTACTTACATAAACAACCACATCTAGCATTGAGATAGTGAGTAGAGATGAGCTAAATGTTAGGATTGTCACCTCAAAAAAATGAGATAAGGTTGTTCTTAGACATATAACCAATTTAGATTGCCCCATCTAAATGACTTGTATAAGCCACATGTGAGTTATTACCTGCCATTAAGAGTACCTAGGGAATTAGAATTGGGTACAAATGAACAACTAAACTTAGATTTTTATAGTATTTTTTATTGACATTAAATTGAAATTTAAATACTTTAGCACATTATTTGACCGAAAAGATAGTGGGAGAAAGATCCCTACTTCTCTCTTGTGTGAGATCTTGAGGATAATGTTAAATCCTTAGATAACTAGTAGCCTTATACTTTTTTTACTTGTGTTTATGATTTATACATAGTGTTTTACTATTTTAGCATGCTACTTATGATCATAAATGATTTAATCAATAGACCATGTTTAGAAAAATGGCTATGTATAAATTACAAACTTTGAGTAGAAAAAAGAAGATTTTGCCCGGTATGTCCATTAGCTGGCCAATCTTGTCACTTAAACGAAGTATGACTTAATTATGGATATAAAAAATAAAAATACCTTGAACATGCTCTTCGAGGGGTAAAATATAGTAATATGATTCGAAAGGGATAAATATAAGTATTGCGAGTATATTTGATTGACTAATATCTTTCTTTATTTAGGGTTAAAGCTTTTATGCTATTCCTAGTAGATACATAGTAATAAACTCCTAAATTGTAGGTTTTACTTGTTAAGTCCCACGACTCGTTTACTTGTATGAAAGTATTATTTTTTTATTGATTAAAGAAAATCTTGAATTGGAGTTATAACCGACATGTGCAAGTGGAAGATGTTGAATTTTAGATACGTGTCACCCATAATGGGTTGACCCGTCCTAATAAATTTAAA
Organism: Macaranga tanarius; assembly: GCA_949673435.1. Classification (NCBI taxonomy): domain Eukaryota; kingdom Viridiplantae; phylum Streptophyta; class Magnoliopsida; order Malpighiales; family Euphorbiaceae; genus Macaranga; species Macaranga tanarius. The sequence goes on along the minus strand of CATIWO010342090.1, from coordinate 13,562 downwards.
AAATAACGAAGAACAGAGTCCTCCAAAATTATAGGAATAACTTCCTATAAAAAGAATAAATAAAAATTATATAAACAAAAAGAAGAAGATGATACGAAAAACAAAAATTCTCCATTCTAATCAATAGAAAAGAACAATAGTAAATGAGGTTGTAGAAAAATAGTATTTTTCCCCCTTTTTAGCGTGATTAACACTAACTCCTAATGGTTTTATAAATCTCCTTCTTATGGAATCATCAAGAGTAAGTGATCTTACCATTTTAATTATGTTTACTTCACTTTATTACGTATGTATTTTTAAAATTTTGACATATTTTATCAATTTATTTTTTAACTTATAAATTTAATATTTTTAACATCTTAATTTATTAAAGTTATAACTTATAAATATTTTTAATTAATTTAGGTATTTAAATATTTTATTTTAATTTTTAAAAATATTATTTATACACTTTAAATAGTATTGAAATTATTGATGAGTCTTATTTTTAATAAATTAAGATGTATGAATAATTATTTTGTATATTAAAAGAATAAACTGACAAAAATGTTAAATTTAAGAAATAATATACTAATCTTTTTTAATTCAACTTTTGGAACACATTAATAAAAAATACTAATATTATTTTTATTTTGATTTATAAATTATATTAGAGAGCTTAAGAAAATTTAATTTATCAATATTTTATTAGTTTCAATAACAAGTAGTTTGGATTTTTTCAAATAAACACTATAAAAAAAAAGTAAAATAGAGATGTATTTTAACGACGGATATATTCCTCACAGCCACTGGACTCCCATAACTACCAGCTCTAACTTCTTAGCTTCCAGTTGGTCCGTCTAGAGCCGAAGATTCGGCTAGCTTCATTGCTGACGTCTATCAGCAATGTTGTTCATTCCCTTATTACTCATCCCCGCGTACACATCCTTCTTAGCCTTCTCAGCCTTCTAAACCTTCTCCTTCTACCACTCATCCTCTCAGCCAACAGCTTCTGTAGTCTTTGCAAAATTAGGATACACGAGTATCCGAACACAAATTTGTATCAATGGCGATCAGTAAGTCCAATTATAAAATATTTTTAATTAATATATAAATATTTACATCTATGTATAAGTAATATAGTGTGCTTGTTTTTGATTAATAAGTTTTAACCGAATAGTCATTCTGTGACTAACTACATTACACAGACAATATATTAAAGGCAACATGAGGATGAGTGCACATGGAGTAATATGCCCATCACGTTCATGAATTTCTACTAAGAGGAGATTAAGGTAAATATATAAAATATTTGTAATTTATATTATATATATATATATATATACACACACACACATATACACATATATATTGGAATTTCAATTTTCTAAATGTAAAAGGTGTATTGTTGGTTTGATTCCGAAGAGCAACATACCTACAGTATGTGGTAGGGTGTCTATGGAACTCAATAGAACAAAATTATATACAATTGGAAAAAAGTCAGATGGAGTCAAACAAGACATTTGATAAGTGGTAGATCCATTACTAGATGCCCAAGTGGCAATAGAAGTCTGCTCAGGCCAAAAACCAACCGTCTGAGCAAGATTGGAGGTCTAAGCACCGGTGTTACGAAGTACACCAATGGCTCCCACAATATAGGATCAGTCGACCATGTTAAAGCGTTGGTAAGATATTTAATTTTTTTAATATTTTTTTGAAATCCTTTTTTAATTTAATTATATAAACAATAAAATTAAATGGCTAATAATTTTTTTCCTAAACTAATTAAGGAGTTGGAGGGGGGCCCATGCCTCAGGATATCTTTAAGAGGATCCATATGAAAAAAGATGGGTCCTTTATTAATAACCAATCATATAGAACAAAATGTCAATTAAATAAAATTTTACTGTCATATTAAATTTTAATAAATTTATTAACAATGATGTAATATTTTCTTGTAATTGGTTACAGGCTAAGATCACAGAGATGGTAGAGGCTGCATCACAGCCTGTTGAGGACGCAGCCACCTAAAGTCGACATGATAAGTGTCTATCTAGAGGCTGTGGGTGGCGAGAAGAAGTAGCGCATCTACTGGATTGGATCATATACTTATACTCTCTATCCCAGTTCCATCGACAGCATTGGCACATGACCTTCTTCCACTTCTGCACCATTTGAAGATCATGTACTTCAACTAGTTTAGCTGAGGAGCGGACTTCGATCTTTCAGTATGAGAAGGAGCGGGAACAGGAGCGTGAGAGAGAGCGAAAAGAGATGGAGGCTGAGCGTGTACGAGTTTCCAAACAAATCGATACCCTTTAGTAGGAACAAGAGGCTATGCACCGTATGTAGAGAGAGTGGAGGTTGATGATGAAGTGTATGTAGTCTAGACTTCCAATCTATGGATTGTCATCTTCTAGTGCTTTTCCTAATGATCCGATGGACGATGATCCTCCTCTTCGACTGTTTCACCTCTTCCGTGATACATTAGTGGTGCTGTAATTTTTTAGTTATTTTGAATATATATATAAGCTTTTGATTTATAATATGTAGTTGTATTTTCATAATATATATATATATATATATATATATATATATATATATATATAGATTTATTATTTATTTTGCTTTTGATTTATAATATGTAGTTGTATTTTCATAATTTTTAATATAAAATTTATAGAATAATAAGAAAAATCCATTTATTAAAAAAAGTAATAATTCATTTTTTTTATTTTTAGTGATGAATTAACTATTCCGTCACTAAGTGGTAGCTAATTAGTGATAGTTAACAATTACAATGAATACTGAAAATTAGCAACAAAATGTATTTTGTTATTAAAGATATCTATAATTAATCCATCGTTAAATTTAGTGACGGATTGAAAAATTCGTTACTAATTCTCTTAGTGATTCCATTTATCTTACGGAATATAATTTGTTGTTATGTTGATTTAAAGACGGATTTGGCCGCCATTAATAGAATTATTTTTTAGTGAAAATTTTAAATTTAAGTCTTATATATTAAAAAAATAAATGTTGAAAGAGTTTTACTTTCTTATGATTTTATCAAATTCAATTCGAATTAGCTAAAACCTTTATAATTATTGGGCATTGGAAATCTAAATGAAAACAAAAAAAAAAAAGGAATTCAAATCATATTCACTTTGTCATACGAACCCGGACGGTAACTTTTTGTGCATGTAGACTATTGTCCTCGTGGCTAGCTATCTTTTGATAATATTCTTCTTCTACTATTTCATTAAAGATAAAGCAAAAATTCCTTTGTTTAAAGCAAGGATATCATATGCCTCGTAAATAAAACGCGACATTTGCGTTACCATTTACCAATTTATTAATAACTTTGTTGTAAAACATAATATAACATTACAACTAAACATTGAACATTGAGGTCCTCTCAACCTAATTTAGTAAAAATTCCAATTGGCTTTGACTCGGCAGAATCGAAAAAGATTGAGAATTGAGAGCAAAAGCAAAGTGGACAAAGAGATCATACTACTACTAATTTAGATGAGATGAGAATAAAAATTATCATATCTACAGGCTTAATGACCGCCATTTTATGTATAACCACACATATAAAAGAAAAAAAAAAGAATAAACGGAATTGATACTTTATATTTAATTTTTTATGTAAATAATTTTATTTTATATTCAATCCGTATATACATATATCATATAAAAATATAACAGAGAGCAATTAAGTTTCTTTGACGGATCATTTAGTTGTATTCTATTCAATTTGTTATTTATTTTTCTATCTAATTAATAAAGCACTATCCCTAATATTAATATCTTTTTTGTTAAAAGTTTTTATTATGTTTGAGATGTATTGTTACATCTTACTAGAAGATATGTGATATATAAATAGATAATTATAATTTTAAGTAATGTTCATAAAAGTTTTACGAAATAAGTATAAAGTATATAAACTATATGTCACATTTATCGTCTGAATATTATGCATCCAATATAAACAAATTTTTTCCCTTTTTTTTTACAAGTTTTACCCCCTTGACCATGGTCTTACTAAATGCAATAAACATTGAGCTGTCATGTCTCCTTCTAAATGATATAAAGCATATGAAAATAACCAATCTTTTCATCTTTAAAGATTTAACATGCTTTAAAAAGAGGTATGTAGCAAATTATCAATATCCAAAATGTAAGTCTAGTACTTGATTCTTCATTTGAAGTTCAAAAGAAAAACAACCACCTCCAATTTTTGTAAGGATATTGCAAATGGAGTTTGCAATCTAGAACAAAATATACTCTAGTGAAGGAACCATCAAGAATTGCATATGGGTATTTGCAGAGAAATACATGGGCGGCAGAACACGCAAAAAAACAACAAAATAATAATTTTTGATAGAATTACAAGAGATTATAAACATAAATTAATAAAAACCAGCCAAATTTGGATTCAAATCTAGTCTTATAGATTAAACAGCAACCAAAAATTATTTCAGATTTCTACAATAACTCAAAATACAAATCAGATGTAGGTATCGTATATGAATTTTAACTGGTGCACTATATATATATATATGAGGTTACATTTATATTAAGAAAGAAATATGGGACACATATACAAAGAAAAATTAGCTAGATAGATTGTGAATGAAAGTAAAAGAATTATTAGGCCCTATAAGAATCCACTTAGTTGACGATCTTTGCTCTAGTTACTTTGTGTGAATTGGTGGGAAGCACCATCATTTGTCTAGCAGATAGTACCTAACAATTTCATCTTTATTTGCAATCCCACATGCACAAAATCATAACAATTATAGAACCTTTGCGATGCAGTGCGCATGTGCATATATATATATATATATATAAATTCATAATTATAAGCTACCAAATATAAAATACGTCCAACATAAATTGCTCATGACTTGCTTCAAGCTTTACTAGCTAGTAATTTAATTAGCTATAGCTATAAATAAAAAAGTACTGTTTTTTCAAGAAACCTGCATCTGATGAGAATGGTACATTAGACAACTCCTGATTAAAAGTGATTTTTATCAGTGCTATTTATATCATTTCCCAATTATGACAGTTTAATGCCGGCCACATGAACATATGTATATATTGGGGATTTTATATCTACTTTTGGGTATTTCACCCAATAACTAAATTTATAATATATATTTTAAATATTTTATATTAACTCATAAAATATAATATATATATTATAAATCTGATCATCAAATGTAATACGCTCGAAATAGATAAATTTTTTTTAATAAATGTATGCATGTATATGTCTTCAAAAAAAAAAAAAAAAAAAAAATATATATATATATATATATATATAGCCACAATAAGAAAGATAAATAGAGAAAAGGTGCTAATTATGGGAAATTCCACAACCATAATTACAATTATATAATTGGGTTATCCTATATAATTATTGTGTTAGTGACAGAGTTTTCTTTTATTTATTTTTTGTTTAACTGAATTAACTAAAGAATTGGTGGGTTCCCACCATGGAGATCGATCGATTGGAGGCTATTCTAGGCCTATACCATACAGTTTCTTGGACAGCAGAAAATAAAATCGTACTCGCTAGTCTCTACTATATATTTATGTGCTCCATGGTTCTCTTTGATAGAACCCAAGTTAAAACAAAAACCAACTCCTTAAATTCAATCCCCCCCCCCCTCCTCAACTTAATCACATACAAGCACAACTACCCACCTCGGCCGCCTGCTGCGGCCACCAGCAGCAGCAGCACCACAACAACAATAGCAACTACAAACAACACAAATATCACTTTGCCTTTTGGCTATAATAGTGCTTTAGTGAACGTGCAGTCTTCCTGCTGCAGAGATGTCTGAAACTCATGATGAGGCTGTTCTTGCCTGCACCATACAACCCAATCAACAGTCTGTCCTCAAACTTACCGTAAACCCTATTACTTTAAAGGTTTTTTCTCTTCTTTTCTCAACTATAATTATATTAGCTCAATCTTGTTTATTTAATCTTGGGTAGGAGCTAGCAGTACATTATACAAGTTCTTGAGCACATGCACTAACTTATAATTAACATATATATCAACTACTAAATATGATCTCTTCATCTCTCAATTTTCAGTTTGAGAAAGTTGTGTACAAAGTTAAACTTGAGCAGAAAGGATCGTGCTGCTGCAGTACTGGTACATGGGCCACTAAAGAAAAGACTATATTGAATGGAATCACTGGAATGGTTTGCCCAGGTGAGATCCTTGCAATGTTGGGTCCATCCGGCAGTGGCAAAACCACTCTCCTTACAGCTCTCGGTGGCCGTCTGAATGGTAAGTACTCCGGCAAAATCACATACAATGGCCAGCCTTTTTCTGGTGCGATGAAGAGGCGAACAGGATTTGTAGCTCAGGATGATGTATTATATCCACACCTAACTGTAACAGAAACTCTCCTATTCACTGCCCTGCTAAGATTGCCAAAAAGCTTAACTCAGAATGAGAAGTTCCAGCATGTCCAGCGAATTATAACAGAACTCGGACTAACTCGGTGCCAAAATAGCATGATTGGAGGACCACTGTTTAGAGGAATATCAGGAGGTGAAAAGAAGAGGGTGAGTATAGGTCAAGAAATGCTAATCAATCCAAGTTTGTTGCTACTCGATGAACCCACATCAGGTTTGGACTCAACTACTGCTCAGAGGATCATTACAACTATCAAGAAGCTTGCTAGTGGAGGAAGAACCATTGTCACCACCATTCATCAGCCGTCAAGCAGGCTTTACTACATGTTTGATAAGGTTGTGTTGCTCTCTGAAGGCAGCCCTATTTATTATGGTCCTGCATCTTCAGCCTTGGATTACTTTTCTTCAATTGGTTTCTCTACATCCATGACCATCAATCCAGCTGATCTTTTACTTGATCTTGCCAATGGTAATTTCATATTCTTTGAGTTAATATTTTAGCTTTTAGTTTCTTTTTTCAATGAAATAACAATAACTATTTTCTTCTTACTAACTATAAAAATAATATTTCCAACAATATTGATAGATAGTGGAGTAGAAACTCCAATTTAAAATTTTTATAAATAAAAATACTAATTAGCTAGACCACTTTTAATTTTCTTTTTAAAGTCTAATTTTTAACGAAATTTGATAAGGTCTATATATTTCTTGGTCTATCAGAATTTTTGTTTTTTAAGTTAGGCCTGTAAATTCCTTTGCTGTTTTTGGTACAAAACAGTTGATCGTCCTTCTTCCAAATCTGATTCATTGGTATGAGTGGGATGTCAGTTGGTCCACTGAAAGTGGTGCTTAAACTTGTACCTTTCACAAAATGGAGTCTAAGCAAACCCCACCATGCACCCATCCCAAAAAAAAAAAATATATTACTTCCATGTTAGTTGCTTTAGGAAATTCTAGTCATCCATATCTCTTTAGAAAAAAAAAAAAAAAAAAATCAAGTTTTGATACATATAAAAGTTTTTTAATTTTTAATTCTAAAAAATATATATTAAAATAAAAATATAGTGAAGATTGAATAATTAAATAGTATTAAAAGAAGTTACAATTTCAATTACAGACTACAGCTGGCAGGATGGTGAAACTTACCCACATAAGTTTAGAGAAAAAGAATAAAAATTCATGTCCTCACAAGTAGAAATTGAATATTGTAGGCATTGCTCCTGATTCTAGGACTACGAACGAGCAAGGAGAGAACATGGAACAGGAACAGAAGTTAGTGAAGGAAGCTCTCACTTCTGCTTATGAGAAGAATATTTCAACAAGACTAAAAGCTGAGCTCTGCAGTTTGGAAGTCAGCAGCTACAATTACACAAAAGATGCTCCTACAAGTACGCATCTCTGCTCTTTTAGATGCACAACTAATCCACACTTCTTGTGTCATACTTATTGGTATATGTATATGTATGTCCATCAGGATTTGATACAAAGTCAGAACAATGGTGCACAACCTGGTGGCATCAATTCAAGGTGTTGTTTCAGCGAGGATTAAGAGAAAGGAGATATGAATCCTTCAACAGGTTAAGGATTTTCCAAGCTACTAGTGTCGCTGTACTTGGTGGACTTCTTTGGTGGCGCACACCACCTTCTCACATTCAAGACCGCGTAAGGACACTCTGCTTGTTCATCGATCACTTGGTTACTGACTCAGAAAGCACGGTCACTATGTGCTAATCGTGCTTTCTGAATCACTTTCCTCGTCGATAAGTAGATTATCAAACGCTAATAGTGCTAATCCTGTTTGATAAGGAGATTATCAAACGCTGCATGTTCTTATATCAGTTAAAGGCAACATCTCATGTTAATACCTGACATGCCAAATTGTTGTGTTGTTAGTACTGATCGTGAGATTTATCTTGAATCTGACACCAAATTTTTACACTGCAGATTGCATTGCTCTTCTTCTTCTCAGTATTCTGGGGCTTTTACCCACTCTACAATGCCGTATTTACATTTCCCCAAGAAAGAAGGATGTTGTTGAAAGAAAGAGCTTCTGGAATGTATCATCTTTCATCGTACTTCTTAGCCAGAACATTTGGAGACCTGCCATTAGAGCTCGCACTCCCAACTGCATTTGTGCTAATAATCTACTGGATGGGTGGGCTTAAGCCCGATCCTATTACCTTCATCCTTTCACTGCTTGTTGTTCTCTACAATGTCCTTGTTTCGCAAAGTCTTGGATTAGCTCTCGGTGCTATACTCATGGACGTGAAACAAGCAACTACATTAGGTTCTGTTACAACTCTGGTGTTTCTCGTAGCAGGAGGATACTATGTTCAACAAATCCCTCCCTTTATAGTATGGCTAAAGTACATAAGCTATAGCTATTACTGTTTCAAGCTTCTTCTGGGTGTTCAGTACAGTGAAGATGACTATTATGAATGCTCAAAAGGAGTCTTGTGCCGGGTCGGAGATTTTCCTGCAGTTAAATCAATAGGGCTGAATCATTTGTGGGTTGATGTGTGCATTATGGCCTTGATGTTGGTGGGCTATCGACTCATTGCTTATTTAGCACTGAAAAGGTGCAGTTGAGGTAAAAAGAAGAGGAAAAAAGAAACCCTAAGCAGAAACATTGTCCATTATCAAGTAACATGCAAGATATAGTTTGAAGAGTTTTTTGCTTCTTCAACTGAGGAATAACTAATAATGTTAGGGAATCACTTTGTGAGATTTTTATCAACTTCCCCTGCTGAGTTGATGTAGTGACTATTTTATTTTTCTTCTTCTTCATGCTACACTTTAGAATAATGCTAACTTGAGTCATAATTTCTGAATAAATTGAACATATATACACTTAGTTAAAAGTATGATACGCAGTTTTAAAAGGAGGCACCAGAAGATTTAAAGGTTAAATGACAATTTTTTTATGACATTTTAAAAGTAATGAGTTCAATTTCTCATCATAGTAAAACAAGAGATATTATATAGTAGTGTTGAACTACCAACTCATCATGCATAGTTAGAAGGTCAAATGACGTAGCGGAAGCCTGTCAAAGGATAAATATTAACGATTGTTGATTCGCGCACGAATGCCAATCGAAAATCTTCTATAACCTGCAATTTTCAAATTCAGGGAATAGGCAACAAAATTCACAGAATTTTGGAATAAATGCAAATTCAATTAAATCAAAACTAAAACTCTCTCTGAAAATAACATCAAAATCCTTAAATAGAAAACCCTAAATCAAATCCTAATATAAAAAGGAAATTACGAAAAAGTCCAAAAAAATAATAAAACACATTTTTCGAGGCCTAAACGATGGAATTTGGCCAAAAAACGCGGACCTCATATAATAAGTTTTGATCCTTGGCCCGTTTCCAATAAAATTGGGCTCTAAATTTAACAAAATCCGACATTCCAAAGTTGCCCGAAATTACAAAACTGCCACTACCGCAATTTTTCATAATTTTCTATGAATGCGCATACTTATTCATCAACGCGTCCCGCATCAGATGTTCACATGTTATGAATCACCATTGAAATGTATTTATGGAAAAATTTCTTTCTCAATATTTGGGTAAAATTCGAGGGCGAATTTTCTCTATCCTGAGGAAAAAGATGTGGTGCAGCAAGTCTTGGAGTTATTGGAATGAGTTTGCAGAACAATGGACAGGAGACGTAATTATTTATTATTATTATTATTATTATTATGGGTAGGGTTTGATTTTTATTTCTATTTTAGAATTAATTTTGATTACTATTTTGTTGTTGGTTTTATTTCCTAGTTAGGATTTGATTTTTGACAATTTCGTTGGGATTTGATTTCCTTTCTTAGTTAGGAATATTTTTATTTTCTTCCTAGTTAATTAAAGGTTAGTAGGTTTGTGTCACCCTATAAATATGTAAGTCTCATGTCTATTAGAGACAATCTTAGTTTTTGGTGATTAATAAAATTCCTTTGTTTTTCCAATTTTCAGCATTCCTTTGTGAATCAACGAAATTGATGCCTAGTTCCTGGTAATCTTAGAACTCAACAGGTTTTGGAAGATTACCTATTGGCAATCGTGCGCGATTCAACAGTTCGTGATAGTTATCCTTGTTTTTATACCTTCCGCTGCGTCATTATGCGAGTCGAATATCACAAAGCTCGGGCTCGGCTCGTTTAACTTAACAAATGAGCTCGAACGAGCTTTTTTTAAATCGAGCTCTGAATAGCTCATGAGTAGCTCTGTTCATTTACAGCCCTACGTAGAGGTATTTAACGGACCAAAATCTGCAAGTAGAGGTGTTAAACTTATAAAAAGTGGCAAGTACGAGGGCTGGTAGATGTATGATATCATTAGATTAATATATTTTAGGCAAAAAGCGGCAAGTTCAGGTGTTGAAATGGCAAAATCATAAGTTGAGGTGCCAAAGTGAAAAAAACTGGTAAGTTCAGGGGGCTGGATATGTATTAAGCCTATTTTTTACATTTTATCTCAAATGCTACGGTTTTAGAACAATGGGGATTGAAAGTCCTCTTAAAAGGGCTAACCATTGCATCTCACTGTTGCTGCCACCGCCAAGAAATGTTAACATCCGCCGTTTCATCTCACAGTTACTACTACCGCCGCTGCAAGTTTTGCCGCCGCTGCTCGACAAGGTTCGTTTTCTTCATAAAATTTAGTTTAATAATCGGTGGTTTCATTTTTATTAACGTAGCAATTTCAGTTAATGGCTTAATATTTAAGTATTTTAATTATTATTACTATTTTAAGGTTCTCACACTTCCTTAATTTCTTTGCTGATGCAAGGGCAAGATCTATGCACATCAAAACAAGTAGACAACAAATTGCAATTCTTGGAAAGGTCTCATTTATTTTACTAAGTGGTTTTCCAGACATACACATATGTTTTATATATGTCTAAATTTCTATGATGTACATGTTTTATAGCTGTCTAAGTTTCTATTGCAGTATTACTTCAAAGATGAGCTTTGCTCATAATCTGTCAACTAATTCATGCATTTATATATAATTTTCTTAATATTGCTAAATGTGGGTCTGTGTGTGCAGTGGTGTTGATGTATACACAGCCGCTAGCCCTGTTGCACTTTATGGATGAGCAAATCAGGTAAGTAACTTGGTTTCCAATCTTTTAAATATTTCCCAATTCTCTTTATTTTAATTCCATTTCTTTTAAGCCTACCTTTTTGAATTTTCCTGTTATGCCTTTCATGGGAGCTTAGTCCTTGCCAAATCAAACTTTTGATTCAATGGCAAAGATGGGGTTGATAGCCCAATAACTGTCTGTAAAAACAAATGTTAGAAATCAATGGAAAATATTTTAAAATTATATAAAAAAAGAATTGGTCGTACTTAAAAAATATTGGTGTGGACACATGGTTTTGGCCCAGCCCACGAGGCAAAAGCCCAATAATGAAAATGATATATAAGCCTGACTGTAGCATCCTCCAGGCGCCACATACACATGTACCAATCATAGAACAAAACATGAATAATAAAATTTTTCTTTTTAAATAGAAGATACTTTATATGTATACAAAAGATCAGTTTATATAATGTACATAAATAAGTACATAAGTATTAAAAATCATTATACAAAAGTCTTAAATGCCAAAATGCTGATGTTCATGTGGATGGATGGAGAAAATATCATCAAGCACACTGTCGTCCCACCTGAGCTCATCTCAAACCAAGCTTTAAGATTTAACCAAAATAAAACTTCAAGTAAAGCTAAATGCCACCTGAAAACCACCATTTGTAAAGGAATGAGCTTGCTACTCAATAAGTAATTATTAAAACAGGATTATATATAGTTCTTCTCAAGAACTAATTAGGAACAGTAATAAAAACAATTCAGAATGGTCTACACGGCCGTGTTCCAACATGTTTTACCCATAAGTTACACAGTACACACATTTATACACGACCATGTATAAAAATCTCTTATCGGGACACCGGCCGTGTCCTTTTACACGGTTTATGACACGCCCGTGTCACAACCCGTGTTCGCTACTGCCCAAAAATTATATAAGCATAAATTAAACATGGTAAATGACACGCCCGTGCCACGATACATGATTTGAGGCACGACTAAAGACATGCCCATGTCTCTAACCGTGTATCTCTCTACAAAAATTTATACCACTATATATACACGGCCATATTTCAAACTAAAAGAGCCATATTTGCCACACGGCTAGAGACACGCCCGTGTCTCTACCCGTGTTGCTCATCTGTAACACATTTCTGCACTTCATCAAGCAATTCATAAAGCCACAACCTGAATAACAATTGTACAAAGGCTAGCATAGATAAAGGGGTTTATAACTCACTAATTATACCCCATCATACATCAATTCACATTTAACATAATATAAATAAACATAATGCATCAATGTATGCTTATATTTTCTCATTTTCACTTTCGTTTCTTTTCTATATATCCATGGCCCATTCTCGAGATCTCTTTCAATCTCAATCCTCACATATATACGCATAACCAGAATGGCCACATCTGAGACTCTCTACCTCTTTCAATCTCAGATCGTGGAGCTCAATCTCCATCCATATGTTTTCCTCACATAATGCAATAATGCATGATTATGCTTGTTAGTTTTTCCGGCCGGAGTTCTCAACACACATTTTTCACATTTGCTTCTCTTTTCTTTCTTTTCTTTTTCATATATTTGTGGCAATTCCTGAGATTCTCTACCCCTTTCAATCTCAGTCATGAGATTCTCTACCCCTTTCAATCTCAATGTTCACACGTGTGCGCATGTATATATTATCACTTGAATGGCCACATCTGAGACTCTCTACCTCTTTCAATCTTATATCGTGGAGCTCAATCTCCACCCACACATGTTTCTTCACATTTCCTCACATCATTCAATTTGCATGTGCATTAATCATTCATAATAATATGTCAATTCATCCCACTTTAAGTGGCTTTCACAATCAATACCACCTCAAGTGGCTTGAACCCAAAGTTCCAATATTCATAATATACAACTCACATTTTAATTCATAACCAATTCACTTCCAATATTCATGCCACATTCAATCATAATTTAACATCTTCATAAATCAATTATAACTCATCAATTAAGCAACATACACATTTTTAATTCAAT
>CATIWO010341959.1:0-10398 GCA_949673435.1 Macaranga tanarius | reverse complement strand
TCAACCAAAGCTTTTCGAGCGTGCTACCAACTAAGGAGTATGTAAGTGTTACAATATCTCTTAGTTGTTAGGTCTCCCTCTTAAAAGCATGTCTTGGTTGATATGTTGTTGGTATGTGTTTCATTATGCATGTTAAGCTATGTTAGAATGCATGTGATATGATCTAAGGGCATGGAAATGTATTGTGTTAATGCAAATGTTGCATGCAATGAAAAATTTTTAAATTCTGCACTTTCATTGTTCTCCACACATACTTTCCTTCAAAAAGTAAATATTAGATAAGTGAATCTATGAAGGAATTGGAATTTTGAATAAAAATGGGTGAGCTATTTTGAAGAGAAAGAGAGGGTGAAAAAAATTAGCACCTATATTGAGAAGGGAATGCTTGATTTTTTGAACAAATGGTAAATATATGAATGGATCTTTTGATTTTTGAAGTAATAAAACTACAGGTAAAGTGAATTATTTGAGAAATTAAAATTTAAAAACAAGCTTTGTGAGTAATTTGGAGGAAAATATTGTATAAAAAAAAGAAGAAGATGGAGTAAAAGAAAGAAAAATAGAGAAGTGCTTTTCTTTTATGGGTATATATCCATACTATTAGTTATAAGCTTGCACAAACTAATTATATGCAGGGAGAATTGTTTGTGCCCAAAATAAAATTTTATCCCATTGACAAAATTACACAGCCCAACCCATATAAATTTCTAGAATCTATACTTTTTGATTTAATGTTATAGGTTACAGAACTAAAGAGAAAGCCTTAGGGAGGAGGGAATTGAAGCATCTAGAATGAATTGTTGAAGGAAAAATACGTGAAGCCTCTGGAACTTTCTAGAAAAATTGAAGAGAGAAGTAATCTACAAGTAATCTGAAACTCAAGGAAGAAGTGCATACAAGTTACATGAATTAATTCCTCAAATTAAAGTCTGGGAATTAATGCTATTTGGTTAATAAAAGCATCAAGGAATCAAGAGACAAGAAATCTACAGCCAATCCAATTAAATACCAATCATCATCAACCAGTCAACCAATTATCAGACATAATAATCAATAATCATTCTTTGCAAATAACCATCTTTTGCAAATTTCTTGTTTAAGTAAATTTTCTATTCTTGAATTATTTTTAAGCTTGTAAACACTCCTTTAATATAAAATTTTCTGTTTTACAATCCATTCATTTTACAAAATTTTTTATTTTATTTAATTCTATTAAATGCACAAAGATTCTTGTTGAGATCTAACAAATTATGATAAAAGATATTTGAGGATCCATAATTCTATATGATAGAAATCAAAAACTTATTTAGGAAGAAATTCCTCTGGCATGCTCGCTTGATTGAACCCGATTTGCTAAAAATTGGAGCAATATAAACATTCACAATCATTACTCATCATTCATTAACCACTTAACCAATTGCTCTTAAAAAGGCTTCTAAATAATAATCATCCACTTCCTCCTCTATAAGAGCCACCAAGGAAAGTGTTCACAAGAATCCTCCTCTCTCATATACTCCACAAGAAATCAAGTTAAGGACAATGGAATTCAATGAACACACCATCATTCCTTTAATTTTCATGTCAAAGGTTGCTCTCAACCACCTCGAATGTTTTGATAAGGTAAAAACATCGTTGGATTTCGTTGGACTCTTTAACCTTGCCTTTGAAATTCTCCCCACTTACCCTTCTCTAGTTATTGAACTTTTTATCTTTTTTACTATTCATATTACCAATATAAGTGATAAAAACCCATGCTTTAGTATGTGCTTCAAATTGGGAGGAAGAGATCGCTTCCTTACCTCTTCCTAATTTAATAGCATATTTGGGTTTTAAAGTGAAGGCTATATATAATCTTTCTCAAATTTCACATACCATACCTTTTTTTCCCAACATTCTAAATCAAACTTAGATACCTTTTTTGCCAGTCACATAAAATCTTCCTCACTTAACTCGAAGGCCTTGTGGTATGTGCATTGATTTTTAACTTATTCCAAAAATTCAAGAGGGCAAAGTAATGAGGTGATTCCAATAGACGATCTTTTTTGTCTTCATTACATGTTGGAAAACAAAAAAAGCCGATGTTGGAAGATTTTTATAATGGAAACTTTAGCAAACTAGTGATATTATGATGGAAAATATTTTCATAGGAGGGATAGTCACCAAGATTACCAACCATTTCTGTGTCAACATAAATAATCTTGACTATATACCATCCATTCTTCTTGATGGTACATTTCTAAAACATTCTAAATAATTTAAGAAGATTAGGCTTCTTTGGGTATTCAAAGATGATGAGATTCATGACATTCATTGAATCAAAGTGGATGCTCACTTAAACCACTTTGACACTTAGCCTATTCATATAGAACATGATATCCAAATAAAATCATATGGGGTGTCAATAGAATCCTCTTCAAGATCCTTCTCTAGAAGAAGACAATCCTTGAGCGCATTAAGCCTTTTTTTTTTGCATTTTGCATTTGCATAACATATTGCTTTTAGCCTGTTTATATAGAATATGATATCCAAATAAAATCACATGGGGTGTCAATAGAATCCTCTTCAAGATCCTTCTCTAGAAGAAGACAAGCCTTGAGTGCATTAAGCATTTTTTTTCATTTTGCATTTGCATAACATGTTGCTTTTCATATTTCTTTTCTTTGGATTACATTATCTTTCTTTTATTATGATGTTCCCTTCTTAGTTTATATATGTGTCTTAGTTTCTTTCTTTTATTGCATTCAACATTTGATGTACTTTTCATTAACAATGCCTTATGTTTATCTTCTTTATATGACTCTTATTAATCTCTTTCTTCCTTTTAACTTTAACAAAAAGGAGGGAGACGTTTTGAATGATGCTTAATTCAATTTTTGATGTAATGGTTTTTGAAGTAATGCTTGATAAATATCAAATGATGAAATTTACATGTTATTAATGCTCTTATGTAACCATTTGAATTGTTAATTAATGCTCTTGAATGTCAATTTAAATTGTTAATGACTAAAATTTATACATTCTTGATATCAAGTGTGTTTTAATTACTCAAGTCATTCAAATTTTTAAACCTCTAAAATTTACACTTGTATATACTAAGGGGGAGTATTTACTTTAACCCTAGCATATGTTGGGGGGAGTAATAT
The DNA here is from genome assembly GCA_949673435.1 of Macaranga tanarius. Lineage (NCBI taxonomy): Eukaryota > Viridiplantae > Streptophyta > Magnoliopsida > Malpighiales > Euphorbiaceae > Macaranga > Macaranga tanarius. Next base: position 7,255 of record CATIWO010341959.1, on the reverse strand, counting down.
GTTCACACACTTACGCTTTGATTATTTCTCAATCATTCAAAATTATTTTATTAAAGTTGAAAAGGGGGATTAATGAATTATTTATATGATCAATCTCAAATTGACCTAGTTTTAACTTTAATAAAGAAATTTTGATTCACTACCAAGTTTTTCTATGTGTGTTTTTAAAGTTAGGAACTTAGGAACAAGAGTTTGACATAAGAAACATCATGAAAGGCTTGAAGCATAGGTCACGAACAACCATCACGATCGTGATGTTTGCATATGGCTTGTGATAATCAAATTAGTAAAGTCGGCAAGAGTGGCAGCAACCCTCATAAACTTCATCATAGTCATAAGCATAGGTCACGACTTATGATGATCAAATCAGTAAAGTTTGCAAGGGTGGCAACAACCCTCATGAACTTCATCACGGTCGTAAGTGTAGGTCATGAACATTATCCTAATTATGAGATATGTATGATTTCTTATAAAGATAAAAGAGACAATAACTTAAAAAAATAGCAATGCTCACAAATAGAGTCCTGATCATGAGCATAATCACGATCGTAAAGATACATCATGAGCTGAGCTGTCCCTATCTCAATAGTTATATTTGAATCAAAAGGTCATATTTTTAATCTCACGATTGTGAGAGTCACAATCATGATTGTGAGTATACCAAATACTGTAAAAGCTAAAGAATGCATTTAATGAATAAGGAGAAGAATGGGACATGAATTCAATATCTCCAACAGCTAGTTTTTGATCCTTTAGCTATAAATACCTCTTGAAAATATATTTAAAAGGTTAGAAAGTTTGTTGAGTGATTTCTTAAAAGCATTTAAAGCTTTGTAACCATCATTTATTCATTTTCCTCTTTGTACACTTAAACATTCATTAACTCTTTGAGAATTAGGTATGTGACTACTGATATAATTCTTCTTCCACTTTTTTATTTCTTGGGTGTAAGATAAGGGAAGTGAGGATCTAGATCATTTGTGATTTAAGTGTTAACCATTGAAAATACTTAGGTTGTGAGATTGGTCAGTGATGAGCCAAGAAAAATATAAATTGTAAGGTTAGGTATGAGCCATTTTAAAACACCATCTTCTAATCAATCTTGGGTAATAAGATTAAAAATTCTAATTTAGGAATAAGTTAGGTAGAGGAGTAGGATTGGTTTAGATTTTGAACATTTATAAATCGCTTATGCTTTATGTGTTTGCTATCATTTCCTTAATCATTTCTTTGTCTACGTCAATCACTATAATCTTCTTTCAATTTTCTTTAATTCATCAATCTTCCTTTAATTTATTCAAAATCTTTATTCAACCCCCCTCTAGGGTTTTTTAGTAAGCTCATGAGTAAGAAGCTTACCAATGAAGATGTCGATTGAAATCTTTAAGAGGTCATGTGCTTGTTCAATGGAAGTCATTGTAAACTCCCAATACTTCTTGGGTAGCACTGTTAAGATCTTTGTGTTAACTTCTTCTTTGGAATAGTGCTTGCCTAATTTTTTGAAGGTTATTAAGAGAGTGTTTAACTTATTTGTCATTTTGGTGATAGGCTATTGAGTCTTCATCTTGAATAGTTTATACTTATAAACATGGAGTTGAACTTTATTTGACCTCACTTATATATTGCCATTATAATGGTTCTCCAAGGTCTCTCAAGTTACTTTAACTGAAATGTAATGTTGAATGTTGCCTTCTTCCTCTCTTGATATAGAAGTAAAAATAATGGTAATTGCTTTCTTGTCTCTAAAATTTTTTTCCTTTTGCTCTTGTGACCATCTTCTTCTATCAATTTGCATATCAACACGTCCAATATTCTCTAAAGGAGGGCTCCATCTTTCAAGAATCACATCCCAGAGCCTCATCGGATCACTATCAAGGTAGAGGTCCATCTTGTACTTCCATTGAAGGTAGTAATTTTCATCAAACAATTGTCTAAGGGATTAAAAATTTAGAAATTCACTCCCAACGACATTTAATTATAATAATTAGATTCCTATAATTCAAGCTCTAATATCAATTAAAAAACTCTAGAGGGGGGTGAATAGAGATTTTTGATGGATTATAGAATAAATTAAGGATTAAGGGAAAATTAAAAGGAATTGAGATGAAGTGAAAAGATCACAAGAACACAAAAAAATGTAAAGGTTCAGATTCTCAATAATCTTACTCCTCTACATAACTTAACTCTAAGTTAGGATTTTGAAGCCCTAATTTATTAAGGGCAAATTACATTTTCCTCTCTGAGATTTGACATAATTTATACATACTCCCTCTTGTTTTAAAATCAAATTTTTATCTCCCTTAGTTTTTATTCTATTAATATTTAAGGACTTCCATTAGGGTTAGGTTATTTTTTCCATTAAGTGTTACATAAAAAGACTAAAATGCTCCTTTCAAATAGTATTTTTATGATAATTAACTACAAAACACTAAGATATTTTAGTCCTTTAAATTTAATAACATTAAATACATATATACTTCACTTACTCATGATATGGTTCATTAAAAAATTAAATCATTTAACTAGTGTTTTATAGTTCATTATAGTTTTTTATTATTTGAAAAGGCATTTTTATCATTTTATACAACACTTAATGGAAAAAGTGACCTAACCCTAATAGAAGTCTTTGAATGTTAATGGAATAAAAGTTTGTTAACCCTTTGCATGATTAATGTGTTGATCAATCTCAAATTAACCCTTGTTTTGACTTTAACAATCAATTTTGAATTACTAATATATTTGTTTAAGTGTAATTATAAGTTAGATTAAAAGCCTTTGATAAAGCTAGCATTAAAGATTGAATTAAAGCTTTATTAAAGTCCTCAAAAGTCCCTCCAAATGTCCCTTACAGTTACATGGATGATCATAACTTATATGGGATCAATTAGAGTCTAAATATGGAAGTTTGACCAGAGTTGACTACCGCTCACGATCCTGTCACGACTGCGAGGTTACCCGTGAGGATATCTGATTGGTAATGCATGAATTAAAGAGTTTGAGCTAAAGAAGACATGCCTTGCTCACAATCTTCTCCTCATGATCGTGAGATGAGTGGTCACGGTCGTGAGAAGTAGATCATGATCTTGACAGGCTTCCAATGGGCAAATTTTACCTCCAACGGTCATATTTTCATCCTTCACGATCATGAGGAGTAGGTCACGACCGTGAGGAGTAACTTTCCTACAAAAATGCTAAAATCACATTAAATGAAGCTTGAAGAGTGCTTGGATAAATTCAATGCTTCCAAATAGTTAGTTTTTCATCCTCAAACTATATAGACAAGGTTTAGAACTTCATTTAAGAAGTTAGAGAGTTGGTGGAGCAAATTGATTGTGCTAATTTATTTAACCAAACTTTATTTTTTTAACATTTTCTCTTGTATACTCTTTGATTGTAAATAAATTCTTGTTAAGTTTGTGTCTACCCTTCTTGTAAGAGTTGGGTGAGTGTTAGAGATAGGATTCTTTCATCTACTTATTCTTTGACGTTGAAGAAGTGGGTGGTGAGGTTCTTTCTCTTTGGGTTAGTGTTGAGCCTTTGTAAAAATACATTGATTGTAAAGGTTGTGAGTTAGCCTTGAAAACTCTTGTATAAAGGTTTAAGTGTGAGCCTTAAAATACTTGGGAAACGGTTAGTGTTGAGGCTATAAAAACACATTGGAGATTGGTTTATGTTGAGCCAAGAAAAATACAAGTTATTGTAAGGTTAATTTTGATCTTTAAAATACTTTATTATACATAATCTTGGTAATAAGATTAGTGTGGGTGATTAAAAATCCTAACTTGGGGATAATTTAGGCAGAGGATGTAGGATTGGTTATAATCTAAACTTCTATAAATCCTTGTGTTGATTGTTTCTTTTCTTGTTCTCATCCTTATCCTTATCCTTATTCTTGTTATTGAGTGTGTAGGTTAAGCCCTTATCATAATCCCTTTCTAATTTCCTCTTAATTTTTTAAATTTCCTCTAAACCACATATTAGCCTTATTTACCCCCTTTAGGGCTTTTTAAAGTTAAAGGAGGCAAAAGTTTGCTTTTCAAACAGAGGGTGGTAAGTATTTATTAGGCCAAACTTCAAGGAGAAAACTATAATTTTCTCATTTATTAATGAAGATTGTTATAAAGGTATTTTTCAATAGCTTAACACCAAATTTTACAACACAATTAGATATTTTTAACCTCACTTTTTAAACCTTATAACCCAAGTGTTTTCCTAAGACTAACGCTTAAACTTGATTGATTTAAATCCTCACTACCCTCTTATTAACCTTAAATAAATTGTAGAAAAAGAGATCCCATCAACTAACATTCACCAACTCTCACAAGAATTGAATATTCAAGTAGAGTTTACAAAAGAGAAATTTGAGTACAAAGAAAATACAAAGCTTTAATTGCTCAATACATTCTTTGAACAATCTATCTAACCTCTTAAATGTGATATTCAAGAGATATTTACAATGAAATGATCAATAACTAGCTATTAGAGATGTGTTCTTCAAACTTCATTCTTCTCTTTTTATTAAATGAATTTTCAATCTTTTGCAAATAAGGGGATGCTCATAGTCGTGAAGAGAATGCTCACATTATCAATCATATTACATTGCTTTTAAAGCTATTTTGATATTATATAATAAGTGATTATTAATTTTTAAAAACATTACTTAGATAATAAGTCAATAATAAATTATGGAATTAAAATTAATCGCAACAATAAATGTCTAGTTAATTAAAACAATATAAAGTAACATAAAATATTGAAATGGTTATTCTTTAATAAAAAATAAATTAATTAAATGACAAATGACTAATTAATTATATGAGATTAAAATTATTTGCAACAATAATTTACTAATACATTGAGATAATATAAAAGTAGCTCATAATATTGAATTGTTTATTAATTAAAAATAAAAAAATTAATTAGATAATAAATGACCAGTTTATTATATTAGACTAAAATTGATTACAATAATAAATGCCTATTTAATTGTAAAGATATTGAATAATAAAATTAAAACTAAAACTAATTGCAGTTATAAATTGGGTGGAGATTTTAACACTCCACCTATTTATTTTTACACTCTTTATTTTCTTTTTTGGAATTATAAATTATATAATTATCCTTTGTTTGAAATGTTTATTGTTTTCACTAATTATCATTCCTAAACTAGCATTTTTCTAATTTTTTTTTTCCAAATTCACTATTTGATGTTTAATATTATAAACTTACTTGTGCTTAAACTTACATTTTCCTTTTACATTAAAAAATTTAGCATAGTCAACTATTTTTTTTTTAAAACTATTAATTTACCTTTTAATTTGTCTAAATCATTGTAAAATTTGTACCAATTACAAAAAGATAGCAATTGTTTTTTTCACTTTTTATTAACAGTTTTTTAAATATCATATACACATTATTTTATTTTTATTCTTATTATCATAATTTTTAAAAGTTAATATAAAATAAAAGTACATGATTAAAAAAATCATTATAAAAATTTAACAAAAATTCATCATATAAAAACTATTGTAATTATAATTTTTATGACAAGTGTTATAACATATTAATAATAGAAAAAATAAACGTTGTATTTTCTTTTTATTATGTATATTTTTTATAGTTTAATTTAATTAAAGTAAGTGCGGGATATAATTACTTAAATTACATACGGTTAATTTTAGTTCTATTCGTTGCACTTATGAACATTTTTTGATATGATAAATTATTGTTGAATTTTTATAATTGATATTTTTAATCACATAATTTAATTTTTTATATTATTTTGTTAAATAATGATAGAAAATTAAAAAAATAAAATTATGTGCATATGATATTAATACTTTTTATAAAAATAAAAAATAAAAAACTAAACTTATATGCATATGATATTGAAAAATATTTTTCACAAAAATAAAAGGTTTATTATTTTTAAAAAAATGATGCAAATTTTACTGTGATTTATATAATATTAAATCTTTTAATGCAAAAAAAAATCTCAATTACAAGTAGTTTAAGATCTTAAACATCAAACAATGAATTTTGATGAAAGAAAGAAGAGTAGTTTAGTAACTATAATTAATAAAAGATTAAACATTGATAAAAAACAATTAGACATTTTTTTATGCAAAAGAATAAAGATTTACAAGAAATGATAGTTATGTAATTTGTAATTTCAAAAAACTAAAAAAGAAGTGTGAAAATAAATGGGTGGAGTGCAAAAAAACCTCATCCTATAAGTTTCTAATTAATTATAAAAGATTTAACTTTTTTTTAATATCCCAATATACTATAATAAAAATCTAACAAATTAAATTTGTGTGTGCGTATAATTTTTATTATGTGGCTTAATTTCATTGGTTCATTTATCATATAAATAACCATCTTCATTTTTATGTGAAAACTTATATTTTAAATTTTTTTAACAATACAATATTTCTAAAACTATATGTATCTTTTATTTTTTACTAACAATTTATTTACAATAAGTAAAGATTAAAATAATCCACAAAATTAAATTATTATTAATTAATAATTAAAACATTTATTAGATAATAAATTACTAATTAATTATATGGAATCAACATTAATTACAAAAATAAGTGTCTAATTAATTTTTAATTAAAATAATATAAAAGGAAAAAAATAAAAAAAGTTATTAGTAAAGTATTAAAATAATAATTAGATAATACATGACTATTTAATTATAAATTAAAATAATAAAAAAGTAACTTATAAAATTTAATTGGTTATCAATAAAAAATTTAAATGATAATTACTTAATAAGTGACTAATTAATTATATGAAATTAAAATCAATTACAATATTAAATGCCTAATTTATTATAAAGGTACTAAAGTTTTCAAATTTTTTTGTTATTAATCTAATTGAATTCAATTAAAATTCAAATTTCAAACTTAAAATTTTATTTTTATATTTTTAGTAAACTTAAGTGTTTATTTTATCTTTTTTTTTTTTCAATTTTAGTTTTGCGATAATCTATATATATATATTCATATTTTTATGAAATTTTTTTATTTTATTATTTAATGAATTATTTAATATATTAGAAATTATATATATATATATATATATAATTTTTAATATATTAAATAATTCATTAAATAATAAAATAAAAAATTTCATAAAAAATGAATATATATATATAGATTATCGCAAAACTAAAATTGAAAAAAAAAAAAAGATAAAATAAACACTTAAGTTTACTAAAAATATAAAAATAAAATTTTAAGTTTGA